>APFE030924636.1:56703-89813 GCA_000404065.3 Pinus taeda
CCCCACAGCAAAATGGGCCACCATCCGGACACTCTTTGCACTAGCAGCTCAGAACGGTTGGAAAGTCCATCAAATGAATGTAAAAACTGCCTTCTTGAATGGAGATCTAAAAGAGAATGTTTTAATGTCCCAGCCTGAAGGATTTGCTGTGAAAGGACATGAACATAAAGTATGCAAACTTGTGAAGTCCTTGTATGGCCTCAAACAAGCACCACGAGCCTGGTATGAAAAGCTAACTGAGCATCTTCTGAAACTCAACTTCAATCATTTCGATCTTGATGATGCAACTTTATTTGTCAAGAAAGTTGGCAAAACAGTTGTATATCTTGTGGTATATGTAGATGATCTTTTAATGACAGGGAACAATGAAAGTTTTATTGCACCCATAAAGAAAGAATTAGGAAAAATCTTTGAAATGACTGATTTGGGCTATGTTCATTACTATCTTGGCATTGAAGTAACCCAACATCCAAAATCTATATTTCTTTCTCAAAAGAAATACATTGGAGATTTGTTAAACAGATTTGGCATGACAGAGTGCAATCCTCTTTCTACTCCAATGGAACAAAACTTAAAGCTCACATCTATTGAAGGAAGGGAATTTGAGGATGCAACAAAGTACAGACAGCTTATAGGAAGTATCATCTATCTCACTACTACTAGACCAGACATTTCATTTGTTGTTGGAATCCTCTCCAGGTTTATGCAAAAGCCTTGTGAGGGACATTGGTCTGCTGCAAAAAGAGTCCTAAAGTACTTGAAGGGAACTCAAGACTATGGAATCAAGTACACATAGGTGGATGACTTCAGTTTGATCGGATACTCTGATTCAGACTTCGTTGGAGACAAGGAAACTGGAGTATCTACTTTAGGATATGCTATGAGTCTTGGATCAGGAGTTGTCTCGTGGAGATCACGCAAACAATCAATTCCAGCATATTCCACAACAGAAGCAGAATACGTGGCAGCAGATGAAGCAACAAAAGAAATTGTGTGGCTCAGGAAAATTCTTGAAGATTTGCAGGTAAAACAAGTACAATCAACTCCACTCATGATTGACAACACCTCTGCAATAAAGTTGGCCAAGAACCCAAAGTTCCATGATTGAACGAAGCATATCAATACTGAATATCATATGATTCGACATCATGTTGAGGCCAAAACAATCCATCTCCATCGTTGTTCCACAAATGAGCAAATTGCAGACATCTTCACCAAAGCACTTGGAAGGGAAAAGCTTGAACGATTCAGAATGATGCTTGGACTCACCAACATCCCTTCAGATTAAGGGGGGGAATGTTGACACCTAATCTTCATGATTGGGGAATTTTATGTAAATAAATAAATTAGGAATGTGAACAGTCATCGGGAGATGAACTGAACAATCACTCCCTATTGTATATAACAGTGACCTACCTATGGAATAATATACGAATCAGTTGTTTGTTTTGTGGAGTTACTGCTGGCCTGACATCCTTATCGGAGCCAATCACATGCTGCCATGTGTCCTACTAGAGGATAAAGAGGAGGACCCGTCAACCTTGGTTTTTCATCGAAATCCTTTGTTAATTCTCTTTTGGCATTCCTTGATGCTTTTAAAGGCTTATTGGAACTTATTGATATCGCAATATTTTAAAGGTTCCTCACTTGACAAAGTTCTGATATTGCGATCTCTGATATGTCGATGTTCTGATACGCCGATCTCCAGGATTTCGATATCCTCCAACCTCTGATACAACCTTCTTCGATGTATCGCACCTTTGATATTCAGATATCGCTGATATGACGACCTTTGACATTCCAATGTGTCGATACATCGATATTCAGGGTTTCAATCTCCTGATGCGTCGATACGCTAACCTCCGATCATTGATGCACTAATACACTAACCTTCAATCGCTAATGCACCGATATGTTGACCTTCGATTATCGATGTGCCAATATGCTAGCCTCTGATCTTTTGATCTTCGATATGCTGGACCTTCGATATTCCAACCTTCTTAGGACTTCAAGTCCCTAATCATCGACAGGCCATAACTTCAACAACACTTTCCAATGGAGAGGTTCCGATAGAGTCTTTGAGCCCATATTCTACTTGTCATATGGCTTAAACTTATTTGTAGTGTTGTAGTGTAGATTAATTGGTTGTAGTGTAGTCAAATTAGACTCACAATGTAGATTAATTGGTTGTAGTGTAGTCTAACTTATAGATTAATTGGTTGTAGTCTAAATTATAGATTAAACTTATAATTTAGCATGTAGTGTAGTCTTATATAAACTTATAAGTAACATGTAGTGTAGTCTAATTAATAGATGTAGTGTATAAACTTATAGTTCAACATGTAGTGTAGTTTATTATGTAGCGTAACTTATTTAATGTATAAACTTATAGTCTATTGTGTAGTTTAACCTATCAATTTAGTGTATAAACATATAGTTTAACATTTAGTGTAGTTGTTTAATATGTATTGTAGTCTAACTTATAGATTAAATGGCTAACTTATAGATTATAGATTAAATGATTGTAGTCTAATTATGCCAAAACGTGGTTTATATTAGAATTGGGCTAGAGGAATTTATATTTTCAATAAAATGAATGGTCAAGATTTCAAGTCAGGGAATATTCTTTGTCTAATAGATGATCTAATGGACAATATGAAAACTTTGTCAATCTTTTTTAGTTTCTAAGTATGCTCCTCTCTTAAATCTATTAAAAATTAATTTGTGAAACGCGGCTCTTATTTTTTCAATGACAAAAAATTATAGATAAAGAATCTACAAACATGCTAAAGTTTGTCGGAGAGCATTTATGGGCATGCTTAGCTTTATGGGAAATAGATGTTATAGTGAAGAGAGGACAAGAATTTAGTCTAATTGTTGGGCGTTTTTTTTATTTGTAATTATTCTGGTTTTTTTTTTACCTTTTTTTTGCAAATATTCTAGTAAATTTTTATTGAAATTGGAAGAATTTCTTGGAATCTTAAGTTTTAGTGGTGTATAGATATGAGTGTTCCAAAGGTTTCTTTGGGTGCTGAATCTATTTATATACTCAAAAACTTATTTTAAACAACTTAAATTCACAATCTAGCCAAAAATTGCATCAACCGCAATGATGTATTTGGCCTATACCAACCACGTTTACTAATGTGGTTGTGTTAGTTTATAGATTAAATGGTTGTAGCCTAACTTTTGATTAAAGTTAAATGGATGGATGGATGGTCTAACTTATAGATTAAATGGTTGTAGTCTAACATATAGATTAAATGGTTGTAGTCTAACCTATATATTAAATGGTTGTAGTCTAACTTATAGATTAAAATTAAATGTACGGTTACAGTCTATTACGGGAAAAATACACCCTAGGGTCTGGGTTGAGAACCCCAACAGATCGAAGGGCATACACCAACAAGAAGCAAGCAAACAAGCAGTCC
This sequence comes from Pinus taeda, assembly GCA_000404065.3. NCBI lineage: Eukaryota > Viridiplantae > Streptophyta > Pinopsida > Pinales > Pinaceae > Pinus > Pinus taeda. The sequence continues at coordinate 60,135 of APFE030924636.1, forward strand.
TAATGCTTAAAATACTAAAATGGGAAGAAGAGATAGTACTCGAAGGTCCTACGTTTGAGGTCGTTCTCGTAGGATCCAAACCCTCTGCTTCCTCCAATGCTTCAAAACTTGCAACTCATTCAAGAAAAGCATATATACTAGCAGTGGTTCAAAGCATGTTCAAGATATAAATGTTAGATCATATCAACATATAGATATAAAACATGAAATCATACATCATTAGATTATAACATGAATTAAAGTCTTAATATCATAACATCACGAACAAGATAGAGCTTTTTTATTGATGACTATAAAAGAATGTGGAAGAATACAACCTGATTCGTCCATGGTTCCAAGCGAAACCTTCCTTCAAATCTGTCCAGCCCAAGCCTTAACAATCCTCTTTCAAATGCATACACATTGATGCCATATAAAGGAGATGGACATCTCTATGAGGAAACAAGGGTTTCCTATAGTTGGGAGTGCAGGAGGCATAGGGATAAATCAAACTTGATCAGGGACCAATTGGATATAATATCAATATCCTATCTTTCTCTCCCCTTAGGCCTTCCCTATGAGGTGTATTTATATCACCTCAAAACATTTTTTTTCAGTTGGGAAATAGTTAGGCCACAGGCTCCTGTAGGTAGGCTTCCGGTGTTACCCATATGCCTTGCCCATAAAATAGGGATTTTATATTTTCTTCATATTTTAAATCATATACACGTGTTGGGTATAGTTGGACCAGCGTGTGCACGTGCTTTTTGAAGGGCAGAGTCGCATATGGAATTTAGAATAATGTTTTTTAGTAAATGGACCAATTCTGAAGGGAAAGGGTTGCCCAAGGCCATGGCTCAGAGCATCAAGTATATAAGGGTGATAAATGATGTTATAATAGATGCCCTCTAATATATGAAGTCGGAAGGGGTACGTGATGGCCAAAATGTTTTAAGTGTATAAAAAGAATCATGAGAGGACTTGGGAAGAGATCACCAGATTTTAACCTGCCAAACCAGTGGAAGAGATCAGAAAGAAATCTCATGTCTGAGGTGAGTATACCCATGCTCATAGATAGTAAAGCATGTCTACATATCAAGTGTAGAGCAGATCCAAAATGTATACAAGTACAAAGGAAACTGAGAAATACATAGTGGGTTATCTGATAATAGCTGCAAAAGTACATATCATGTCACAATATCAAATATAAAAGAATTGATCAATGATGTTGAAGTAGATATCTGATCACTGAAGTCACATAGCTGATCATCAAAGTACCAAGTCAAAAAGTGGAATAATGGTACTGCATGAAACTCGGTGCCAACATATAAGATATTGTTGTGATGAACTGCAACATATAAAGTGGATGGTGTCACTGGTAGCAAACTAGAGGAACTGACAAGTGAGCCAAGAAATGGTGATGCAACTGGAGTTCTTCTCCGACCGCCATGGTACATTTCTACACTATGGGAATAAATGAGTTGAAGTCGACCATCTGAGAAATCATTTGATTACAGGTCATTGATGTATACCGTTAAAAAACGCGAGACAACTCACTGATAATGATGATGAGAGTCAAAATACCCCAATACAATCTAACAAGTGGGAATAAATGAGTTGAAGTCGAAAAATTGAGAGAATCTATCAATTAGGAGACATTGATGTATTCTCACCGTCGATAGAGAAGGAATCTCCCACTAATGAATGCAAACCCTAAGGTACTAAAAAGGGACTCTAGACCTTATTCCCATAGCAGTGAGTTGGAGTCGATGGGAAAACATCTACTAGAAGGAAGGCATTAAGGCATCCCACATCAATCCAGCGCGAGTGTAACCCATAGGCCAATAATTTGGAAGGAATCAGATGAAGAAAGATGAAGTAACCATACCGAAGCACGTTTCCAGAATACACAAGATGTGGCTAGCGCATGACAAAAACCCTCTGAACCAACTGTTGGGTAAAATTAATTGCTTAATAAATAAATAAAACAACTAATCACCTAGACATTAATTATCAACCCGAGGAGCGTCTTTTTATTTCAAGGAAATCGGCAAAATACATGCATAACAATACCAACAACTAACATTGGTTCTATATGATTGTGTTCTATACTATCAAGCTCATTTAACAAGAAATAAAATGTAAGACTTGAATAATAAAACTAAAATTAAAAAGAAGAAAGTAAATGACAGGAAAAACAATTATGCTAATCACACAACTTGAATCATTGCTAAATTAAATCACACATCGCTGAATTGGAAATTTAATCTTTTACACTCAACAAAATTCAAATGCTAAGCTAGAGCAACAAATTAAATGAAATCTAGAAATTGGATGAAATAATAAATTTGGAAAATGCAGCAAACAACAAATTAGTTAAAAGAAAGGAAATTTACTTCAAAGAACAATGATTGAAACTCAAAGAAACAAGCACACAACTAAACTATTGTAGATGTTCAAGGCAACACCTCATCCAAGGTAGTGGACCCAACTACCCAAGACTTAGTTCCACCTTGAGAAGTATCTCAGATCAGATTACAAATAACGGATGTAGAACTCAATGGATAAATTCCTTCATTAAAACATATGAGAGAAATAATTACAGCATAATGAAGCTCTTAGCTTTGCCTCAAATTCAACAATTGTTCATCCTATCATCTCTCATCTCTTATCTCTTCTCCTACATCCTATCTAACAATTGTCCATCTCCTATCTCCTAATTATCTCTCAATTATCCTCTAATTATCCTCCTCTCTTTGATCTATGTTTTCATTTCAATGCACAGAGAGCAAAGGGAAGTTACAACAAAGCTGATTACAAACTGATTTCCATTATAAATTTGGATTGTACAAAACAAATTGATCAGCAAGATAATATCTGAAAGATCTTTCCATCAACATTCAGCAGGAACAAGTCGAATTTGGTATTGCAACTAGAAGAATTTGGAAAATGGCTGCAACAACAAATCTGAGAAAATCATCTTCGAAGAACCTTCTGTTTCTCTTAATACAGACTGAATTTTGGAAAACTTCTCCTAAAAACACTAACTCGGTCCGTTCTGGACAAAACCCATGTTTCGGATTTTCTATATTCTCCTTCATTTGTCTGAAACATCCAATGCAAAACTATCGCTTCTTATTCCATCGAATTTCTGAATTGGAATATTTAATTATGAGCTTGAGACCAAATTTGCAATTTGGAAAAGATCTTGGAGGCTAAAATCGTGAGTGATGTTACAACAAATTCATTAATAAATAATCATCGGTAAAATAATGCATAATAGTCATCAATTTAATAAAAATAAAAGAGAAAAATAGTATTTATCCATAAGAGTATAAATAATTATAAAATGGAATTATATGATAAATTATGATAAATGACGTGATAAAGAATGGTAGAAATGGATGAAATAGATGTTAAAAAGTGATATTAATAATGAAAAATTAGTGGCCCAACACCAACCAGTAATGAAAGCAGACACAGAGACAAGGAATCCACTAATAGGGTCAAATGGAAACCAAGGTATTGCACAAATCCCAATGTGTGATAGTGTAAGTTGACGTCGAACACAAGGGAAACCACTCAGTCAAAGACCCATGATACTGATCAATATTGAGCACAAGGTCACGTAACAATGATGGAAATAGGGCCAGGGTGCGGTTCTAGGCCTACTCTCAGAGCAATTTGTCGAAGTTGATAAGAGCAGACCCGCCAGCAAGAATTCAATGGAGACCTTCTTAACCAACACGAGCAAAGGGCCAAATAGTTGATGTGATACTGAACATAACTTTGACAGACCAGGTATGGCCGACTGAAAATGAGTTAAGAGACATCGCAGAAAGGTCGACTTAGGTTTACTTCCCTTGAACAAAAGCACGACTCAAATGTGACTATATGGTAGCATATGATAGCTTTGTATAAGTTTGTCATGCAAGAGGCATAACCAAATGCTCCATATGAATGGAAGAGATAACCAACCAGAGGAGTATTGACTCAATGACAAGGTTATGGCTCTCCTAAGTCAAACTAAAGCCCATCCTGATGGAGGAAAGACTTATTTTGGGTGCTTTGTTCAAGGGGGACACAAATGACTCTTGTTGCCATCAATTGTGGAAGTAAAGTCTTGTTCCTGCTATTTTTTTGGAATATATATATTTTTTGTCTTTTTCATATTTAGAAAGCCTGAAAAGGAATAAAATAATGCCTATGGTATAGTGGAAAGAATGAGTGTCCAAATACAGATGCGCTAGTTCCTAGGAGGGGAACATTCCTATGTTCAATGCAAGGTGACGAAACTAGTCAATGACACTCAAAGTAATGTTCTTTCCTTGGGAATAAGGTGTCAAGTTGTAGAGGCTAATGGATTGCAAGGTTGATTTTGTAGAAAGACATGGTCAAAAAGTGGCTTACACACGAGTCCAAGTGAAGCTGGCTTAAGGTCGAAAGGTACAAATAGTCAACATGCAATGCAACAGTACAACTCAACATGTGGGAGCCTCTAAGGTATAAAGCCAGAAAGATAACAATGAAGAAGGAGAATGAAGCTTCATTGCAAAATTCATAACAGGACTAAAGAGGACTCTCGAGCCTACTCAATATTTGTAGCATGGGAAACATATGCTAGCGAGGATCTAACTAGGAAGCACATGTAAAGGATGACTCTACCATCATGTCATGATTTTAAAAGTCGGCGATTGAAAATGGTTTAAGTATCATAACACAATGGGGTCGACCCTATGGCAACATATCGTAGTATGGAGGCTAGAATGCATAATGCAATGGAAAAAGTGATCTTCCCTAACCTATATGCCAATGGCGAAAATGATACCTGCCATCATGGGTCAGCGATCATGGAATCAAAGTGGTAGGAAACTTCTCAAAGTCTTCAATTTAACCTAAAAGACGACCTATCCCATCACTCAAAGCCAAAAGGTCACAAAGTTTATAAAATTAAAAATAAAACACAAACTTTGCAAAAGTGGGTTTTTAAAAGTTTTTGAAACTACAAGTTATAAATAGACCTTTTGACTTACCAAGCTTCATTTTTGTTTTAGACAATTGAGTGCAGGATATCTAGAGAAAAAATCGGCAACCACAACCCACCCAATTTCTCAGCTGGAACAGCCCCCAAACTTCTAGGTAATCTCCTAATTTGATTCCTCAATGAATTTTTGTACATTTCAAGTATTTTTTCAACAATTTTACCTTAAGAATTTTGTTTTTAGATTTTACTCTGTGCATATGCGGGTTGGGCATATCAAAGTCACGTATTAGTAAGCCCTGTATGCAACTATGTATGAAGCAAACCCACATGTGCGCAATGAAAAAATTTAAATCAAGGATTTTAATGGATAAGAATGCTTGAATTACAGGATGACTATTACATGGAAGGAAAGAGAGCACAATGCAGTAGATAATGAAGTGATGAATGATCTATTAGCATTGGATGCACTAAGAAGATGTGGATTGTTGAAATTTTTCAAAATGCCGAATATGAAAACCAACACAAGTTTGCTAGAAATGCTCGTGAATTACTAAGATCGAGAAGAAGATGTTTTTTGTTAGAGAATTATATATTACAGAGCAATGGAACGCATAAAAAATACTACAGAAATATAAACATAGAAAACATATAAAACAAGAGAGACACGGATATACGTGGTTCATCCAATTTGGGCTATGTCCACAAAGAAACAACCAATCCTTCCTTTTATATTATCCAACAAACTAAAGAGATACAACCTACAACAAATCCACTGTAATACCCTCTTCTCTCTCACACAATCTCCTCTCTTTTTCTCACTCAGAATATAGATCTACATAGACGCAATACAATTCCCTCATATATAGTGAGGGGTTGCCTTCTAGGGCAAAAAACCCTAAATTAAACATAACTTCTACCATCAGATCTCCGCCTAATGAATGGCTTAGATTTACTATGAAATTACAACATTTTACAAGGCAATTTTACATCTATTTTTAGCTTTGAGGGCACTGCCCACGATCCCCCACCAGGGGGGGCTCCTAAAGATCATAGCTGCCCCCCTGTGGACCCCCCTTGCAGTGCAAATATTATGGGTAGCATTGCCGCCACATTAGGAACTGGGGTCCAATGTGGATTTACCTCTGAATAAAGAAGATAATCAGGCTCCACACCCAACAATCTCCCACTTGGAGACTGATTATAGCAACTCCACGCTGCTTCATTTTCTGGACAATGACTCCACTTTGGACCTGGTTGTTTCTCATCTTCATCATCTTACTTGAAAACCAATTGAAACCGAGCAATATCTCAGTTTCTCCATGGTTACAACTTTTGTTAACATATATGCAGGATTCTGGCTAATGTGTATCTTTTCCAGCTTCAACTATCCATCTTTCAACATTGACTGTATGAAATGATACTTGAGCTATATATGTTTTGTCTTGGAATGAAATGCAGAGTTCTTTGCAAGATGTATGGCACTCTGGCTATCACTGTATAACCTGCCCAACTCTTGCTTCTTACCCAATTCATCCAGAAACATTTGTAACCAAATCATTTCTTTACTAGCCTCTGTAGCAGCAACATACTCAACTTCCATTGTTGAGTGTGAAACAACATTTTGCAATTTTGAGAACCAACTGACAGTTTTTCCACCTACAGTAAACACATACCCTATGGTGCTCCTCCTGTTATCTCTATCACCCGCCATATCTGCATCAACATATCCCTGTAGAGCGATGTTTGAACCACCAAAGAATAATGCTTGATTTGTGGTACCTCTCAAATACCTGAGAATCCACTTCACCACCATCCATTTTTCTTTTCCTGGATTTTTAATGTACCTGCTTACAACTCCCACAAGCATGTGCAATATCATGCCTTGTGCAGATCATTGCATACAATAAGCTTTCGACTGCTGATGCATATGGAACTTTAGACATATAATCCATTTCTTCCCGAGTCTTGGGACACATTTCCTTACTTAGTTTGAAATGGCTAGCCAAAGGTATACTAATTTTTTTTGCATTCTGCATATTAAACCTTTTGAACACCTTTTGTATGTACTCACTTTGATACAATGTTAATTTGTGATTCTTCCTATCTCTAGTTATTCTCATACCAAGGATTTGTTTTGTAGCACCCAAATCCTTCATTGCAAACGAATTTGCCAATTTTCTTTTGAGCACATTTATTTTCTACATGTTAGAACCTGCAACAAGCATGTCATTTACATATAATAACAATATAATATAGCTACCATCATTTTTCCTTTTGAGATAGACACAGTGATCAGAGTGACATCTAGTATAACCTTGTTTAGACATAAACCTGTCAAATTTTAGATACCACTACCTTGGAGCCTGTTTTAAGCCATACAAGCTCTTCTTCAACCTACACACTAGTTTCTCCTTCCCTTTAACCTCATGTCCTTGTGGTTGCTGCATATATATCTCTTCCTCCAAATCCCCATGGAGAAAGGTTGTATTTACATGTAATTTCTCAAGATGAAAATCTTCAGCTGCTACTAGACTTACAATAGTTATGATTGAAGTCATTAACAACGAGAGAAAATATCTCATCAAAGTCTATACCCTTTTTCTATGCAAACCCCTTCACCACAAGTCTAGCTTTATGCCTTTTCCTACCTCCATCTTCTTCCTTAAACTTGTAAACCCATTTATTCTGCAATGTTGTTTTACCTGCAGGCAACCTGAATAAGTCGCAAGTCTGGTTATGTGCTAAGGAGTCCATCTCTTCTTTCATGGCTTTCTCCTACTTCTTCCTGGTTTCTACTTGCACTGCTTCTTCATAACATTTTGGTTCACCAGAATCAGTCAAAAATACATAATATAATGAAGGAGAGTATCGTTCAGGGGGTCTACTTATCCTAGTATATCTTCTAACACCACTTTTAGGTGTTTGAGGCACTTGTTGCTATTGTGGTTGTTGTATTTTTTCTTGTTGTTGATCATTATGATTTTTAGACACCTTCACTTTTTCTGTGATCTCATCAAGCGCTGTGTATTCTCTGTTTTCTTTTTCCTAGTTCTTTTCTTGCAGCTGATCCTTATACAAAACCTTTTCATTGAATATGACATCTTTGCTCCTAATGATTTTGTGTTTTTCATAATAATAAAAGCAATAACCAAAATCATTAACACCATATCCAGTAAAGGTACATTTCTTTGATTTTTCCTCAAGCTTTGCTCTATTTTCTTTATTAATGTGGACAACGGCTTCACAACCAAACGTCTTTAAAAATGAGTAGTTTATCTTTTTACCTGTCCATTCCTCCTCTGGAATACTACCATCCAAGGAACTTGAAGGCCCTCTGTTTATTAAATAAACAACGGTATCTACAACATCTGCCCAAAATTGTAAAGGCAATCCTGCATGCAATCTCATGCACCTTGCATGCTCCATGATTGTCTTGTTCATACTTTCTAACACACCATTTTCTTGTGGTGTTCCTGGAAATTTCTTCTCTTTGCGAATTCCATTCTCTAAACAATACCTATGAAACTCTTTGCTACAATATTCACCTCCATTATCTGATATGAGAAACTTCAACCTTTTTCTTGTCTCATTTTCAACCAAAGCTTTCCATTTCTTGAAAGTATCAAATACATTAGATTTATTCTGAGTACAATAAATCCAGGTTTTTCTAGTTGCATAATCAATAATGATAACCACCGAGAGATGATACCTGAGTAGGTCCCCATACATCTGTATGCACAAGCTCTAATTTTTCGTTGTTCTTTTATTTCCCAACTCTGAGGAATCTGACTCTCTTTTGTTTTCCATAAATACAATTCTCACAAAATTTTGAATCAACATGCTTCAAACCTGGCAAAAAATTTCTTGAGTGGAGGATTTGCATCCCCTTCTCACTCATGTGCCCAAGCCTATGATGCCACAATGTCACATCTTCTCCTATAGAGTTTAAAGCATTAACATAATTAGAAATACCATTGCATAAATACAATGTACCAACCTTTTCTCTTTTTGCTATTACCAGGTCTTCTTTAGTGACCTTCTAGGTTTTATCTGTAAAAGTAGTTACATAGCCTTCACCTCCCAACTTCCCTATTGAAATTAGATTTTTCTTCAGATCTAGAACATGCATTAACTCCTTCAATAGCCATTGATTTCCATTCTGTTTTTTTATGAAAACTGTACCCATTCCAATGATTTTATAGGGTTTATCATCACCCAATCGAACCTGTCCAAAATCTCCTTGAACATAATCATGAAAATGTTTCCTATCAGGTGTGGCATGGAATGAGGCCCCTGAATCTGCCATCTAGGCATCAATAATATTTTCTAATGAAAGAATCAAAGCATCTTGCAACATATCACCTGTCACATTCGCTTCATGATTGTTTTCTTGCTGCATGTCTCCTTCTTTTCCCTTTCGAGACTTGCAGTCTTTCTTTAGGTGCCCTTTCTTCCTGCATTTCCAACACACTATCGCCAATCTGGACTTGGATCTTCCTTTCCTTGAATTACTATGATATCTTGGGCTCTTTCCTCTTTCTATTTTCCTTCCCCTAGTCTCTGCAGTCAAAGCATTACCTGATGTCTCACCGGAGCTTTTCCTTCGCATTTCCTCGCTAAGGATTGCATTGACAACATCATCAAACTTTAAAGTACTAGATCTAGAGACAGAGTTACTAATGGCCATAACTAAACCATTCCAACTTTCTGGCAATGAGCATAGAAATAACAGAACCCTAACTTCATCATCAAAAGTTACCCCTACAGAACTTAATTGACTGGTAACTGTATTAAATTCATTTAAATGATCAGCAATAGATCCACCTTCTGACATCTTCATATTAAATAAACGCTTCATAAGAAATACCTTATTTGAGGCTGATGGTTTTTCATATAGTTTGGCCAATGCCAACATTAAACCCTTCGTTGTTGTTTCCTTTGAAATATTAAAGGCTTCTAATGCCGCTAGACACAGCTGTATTGTTCCAAGTGCCTTTTTGTTGAGAACATCCCATTATGTGTATGTCATACTTGTCGAATTCTTTGTATTTCCACTTAATGGCAGGTACAAATCTTTCCGATACAGATAATATTCCATCTGCATCTTCCACAGCTGGTAGTTTTGGCCGTTAAATTTTTCAACCCTAAACCTACCATCTTCCACCATTTCTCCCACTTGAATGAGGAACCCTTCTCTCCTGCAAGTTTATTAGCCAAATAGACCTTCGGCTCTGATACCAGTTGTTAGATAATTATATATTACAAAGCAATGGAACACATAAAAAATACTACAAAAATATAAACACAAAAAACACATAAAATAAGAGAGACATAGATATATGTGGTTCACCCAATTTGGGCTACGTCCACGGAGAAGCAGCCAGTCCTTCCTTTTATATTATCCATCAAACTGAAGAGATACAACCTACAACAAATCCGCTGTAATACCCACTTCATTGTCATGCAATCTCCTTTGTCTTTCTCACTTAGAATACAGATCTACACAGACGCAATACAATTCCCTCATATATAGCGAGGGGTTGCCTTCTAGGGCAAAAAACCCTAAATTAAACATAACTTCTACCGTTAGATATCCGCCTAATGAATGACCCAGCTTGACTACGAAATTACAACATTTTACAAGTTAATTTTACATCTATTTTTAGCTTTGGGGGTGCTACCCTGATCCCTCACCAAGGGAGGGGGGGGCTCCCAAAGATCGCAGCCACCACCCCCGTGGACCCCCCTTGAAGTGCAAATATTATAGACGCCATTTCCGCCACATTACAAACTGGGGTCTAATGCAGTGATACCTCTAAATAAACAAGATAATTAGGTTCCACACCCAACACTTTTATGATTAATCAGATGCCCCTGCACATTGAAGTAGAATACATCTACTTCATTTCTAGACTTTCCCGGAGAGGAGAGCCAAGTTAATTTGCAAGGGAAGGTCCGAGGAAGCCTCAGTGTGGATGATTACATTCACATTTACTACCTCGGAAACAATGAGAAGGTAGGGACACAGATCCCAATCAAGAATGTGGAGGGTCTATCCCTAAGGATTCTCCTTTCTACCGTTGTGAGGGTAGTAGGGTTAGCCTCATTACACCAAATGTTTTGAAACCAGCTCACAATAAGATAGAAAAGAGAGATAAACGCCTTAGAATTCAGTCTCTTCAAGGGGGAAACCTCATTTACATTACACAAATGAATAATTCTTGGATGATACAAATGACAAGACCTCCTTTCTATATATAGGAGTCTAAGGGGTCTTAATATAAATCAGAGCCACATAACAATAATAATGTAAGGGCACAATAATAACAATAGTGGGCTTCTATGGGGCACAATAATAACAATATGGGTACTACATGGGCACAACAATATAATAAGGGGATCGTACTAATAACAATAAGGGGTTACACTGGTAGTATATGGACCTAACATGCCCCTCTCCTTCAAAAAGTGTTGTCCTCAATGCTTGAGTAGTTCTTGATGCTTCTGTATAAAATTCTTATCCTCCCATGTGGAATCTTTAGCGGGTAGGTTCTTCCACTTGATGAGATACTCTGAAATTGATCGATTTTGTAGTTGTCGAGTTCTTGTTTTTGAGACTGCTCTCAGGATCCAATATGATTTTTCCTTCCTCATCAAGTTCTGGTAATATTGTTTAAACTGGGATCTTCTACAACTTCTAAATGAGTGGCCACACTTCTTCATCCTTCTTCCATTCATCGCTTGCTTCGTTTATCCATTCTAGTTCGATAATAGAAATAGAACAAAACAATGCTTCCACATCCTCATCCTTCCTTGAGAGTGCATCTACAACAAAATTTTGCTTCCCTTTTTTGTAGATGATTTCAAAGTCATAACCCAACATATTTGTGACCCATTTTTTTTGTTCTTCTAAAGGTAATCTTTGTTCTAAAAAGTATTTAAGACTATCATGATCCATTTTTACCTTGAAGCATCTTCCCATTAGGTAAGGTCGCCATTTCTTAAGTGCATGTAATATTGCCAACATTCACTTCTCATAAATATATTGCTTGAGATGTAGCCGTAAAAATACCCAATCCCCTACATCAAAACTTCTTTCACTGCGATGTTGATATGCCTGTTGTTTCATTCGATTCTGCACCAAAGTGGCATTATCCTTTAAAAGTTGGAGAACTTGTTGTTGATGCTCGATGTGATATTTCACTGCTTGAATATTTTTATTATTGATATGTCCTTCTATCTTGATAGTTTGAAGAGTGGTAATTCCGGCCAATGCATTATAAGATATGGTCAGATTCATTTCTTGTTTCTTGATGTGATCTTTCACTTCTTGAACCTTTTTCTTATTGATATGTCCTTCTATCTTGAGAGTTTGAGGAGTGGTAATTCTTGCCAATGCTTTACAAGATATGGTCGGATTCATTTCTTCTTTCTCTAGGGTTGGTTCCTGGTGTATATCCTCTTCTTTTGATGTTCCTTGATCCTTTTATTCCTCCTCTTCACAATCAACGTAAAATAATTTCTTCTGAACACACTTATGACCTTTAATGTATTTGTTATCACAATTGTAACAAAGCCCTTTTGCTCTTTTTTCTTCCAATTGTTGTGGTGTCAACCTTGTAGGTTGTGGAAGGCTAGGAGAAACAACGCTTCCATATTTATAGTTGTGAGGGGCAGACTTCCTTGTTTCCATACGTTTGCTTTCCACTTTTCTTGCCAACCTGAATGGCCTCTCTAATGAATCAGGTTCCCAAAGACGATGCTCATGTTGAATGTTATCCTTTAAAGTCCTTATGGAGACATCAATCCTCTGCTTCTCTGGAATATCATTTTCTCTTATATTCAATTTTTTAAAGTCCTCAATGTGCTTTGCCATTGAACACTTTTGTTTTAGATTTATCAATTGGCTAAAGAAGGTGTTTCTCTTTGTATCCTCATAATGTGCTATCATTTCCTCGTGAAAATTGACCACGTAACAAGTGGTTTATGAGAACAAAGCCTTTTTTACCATAAAAATTGATCCGGTTCTAAATATGAAGATGCAATACATACCTTTTGTAACAGTTGCACCTCATGTAGATAAAAATATTGCTCCATCTGTAGTATCTAATCTCACGGAGCCTTGCCCTCAAACTTCCTCATATCGCCTTTTCTTGATTTTAGGAGCTCGATCTTGAAACAACTATAACTCAGTACTTTCAGATCTCTAAGTTTTGAAATTACATCCCGCAGTACCCTCTAAGTCCTCTTTCTAATGCCACAAGTCTGATCAAGATTGGATTCTGCAAGGAAGAGTTATGTCAAATCTCCCACGATGGCCTGATTATAGATTGGTTTAGTACAGTAAAGTTGTATGAAGTGCCACGTGTCACTATTTCAACCTTAGGACCTGAAACCAATAAAAAGCAAACTATAGTCCGTCCTCTTTCTATAACTTCTTACAAAATTTCAATCTGATGTTCACAGAGAACATTATGAAAATTTTCCCAAGGTCAATTGTTTGGAATGTAACTCGAGAGTCTGAAAAAACCCTAATTTCCTCAGATCATATCTTTGAAAATATAGTGAGACAAGAACTGAAATTTAGATCAGAGGTTCAAAACAATTTATTCTCAAATGGGTTTTGATTTTTTCTTCTAAAAATTTTTAGCAAAAATGTTATAGCGAAAATTCCATGATGACCAGTTTGAGGTGGAATTCTAGAGATTGCAAAAACCCTAACTCTCTCAGATCATATCTCCGAAAATATAGCAAGACAAGATCTGAAATTTGGACTCAAGGTTCAAAATGATTTCTTCTCAAATGAGCTTTTGTTTTAGCTTATGAAACTTCGTAGTGAAAGTGTTATAGTGAAAATTCCTCAATGACCTGTTTGGAGCAGCGAAACCCTAGAATCCAAAGCTCTTGTTAAACACACATATGGAAAAAAGAGTATGAAAGATAAAACATGAGAGTACATTTATTATTAACAAATGATATACATTTATAGTACATTGTCTAACCATTGGGTTCCACATCCCAAGGTCTCTTGGAATTCCTTAGTCTATTCGGCTTCCACACTAACCCATAGAGGATTAGGTGTCCAATATTCCCCCGCTTAATCCGAAGGGTTATGTATGAGTCCAAGAAGAGAGCTATAATACAAAATGTGCAAGAAATGCATGGCAACACTAGGTTGAATGTGCTCTCTAAAATGTTGGTATAAAGGGCAGTGGTTTAAGGATGACCACCAACATTCGAACGCTTAGTGCAGTTCCTAGAACTCTTCCAAGTCTTGCATGAAGCGCAAGTCTTCTGCTAGAGGAAGTGCTCATGATGTTTTGAAGAGGGAAACCTTCAACCAATAAAGGGAGGTCTCACCCCACGTAAAAGGCAAAACTTCAACCTGAAAAGGGAAGTCTCAAAGTGTGATGCTTTAAGGATGACCAACAACTCTGGAATGCTTAACGCAATTCCTGGAACTCTTCCAAAACTAGCAAGAAGATGAAGTCTTCTGATAGAGGAAGTGTCCCCAATTCTATTCATGGAACTCTTCTGAAACTGGCAAGAAGTTGAAGTCTTCTGCTAGAGGAAGTGTCCCAAATTACCAACTGAAGGCATGCTCAGGGGCATCTTTGTCTCTGGCTACAACTTTGATACTGGTGTGACAGGTTGTGGCTCAAGCTCGCATGATGTGGCTTTGAAGCTTGTAGATGACCATCATTTCCCCCCCCCGTCAAATACAAGGTGAGATGATGGAGAAAACTCAACTACAAGACTGTTCAATACTCTAGAACAAGTTCTGACATGTGACTGGAATATCTTCTTGGCTGTTGATGCCCATTGCCAAGAAGCAATCCATCCAAGATGAATCTTTGTTCTTGCAAGAGCTTTGTTTCTGAAGCATCTGTTTGAAGAATGACTAGTTTTATGATAGTGCTTACATGGATGAAGATCAAAATAATGATCTTTCAGATGGCCAACTCGGTCACAGTGTTGGAATTTCACAATCTGTTGTGGCTGCTGTGGAAGAGAACCAAGATCTGAAACACCTGAAGGTGAACTATCATGAGGAGCAGGTGAAGATGAATCGTCCTGAAGAAATCAAACACTTTGAAATTGGATTGGTTTGGAGTATTCTAGAATATGAAAGGACAAGTCCTTGTCATATCCAAGACTAGTTATATGCTTGTTGTGGACAAGCTCTTCCCAAGGTCTGGTGATGGGCTTGGGAAGTGCAAACTGAACTTCTGCATCAACATGTACAACTACTGCTTCATTGGGTACTAAATCTGAATGAACTTCAACAATATTGACTTGTTGCTGATGGGTGTCTTGTTGGCATTATGTTTCAAGTGTTGTCCTTGATGGCAACTCACTCAGAGGTTGGTACAGGTGATGGCAACTTAATCAGAGGACAGATCTCAGTACAGCAGGACAAGAAAGAGATATATGCAGGTTCATCAAGGAGAACAAGCGTATACACGCAGGTTGGATTAAGTAAAAGCGCGTACATGTGAAAAGTACCTTTGGTCCGTGGCAGTTAGTCCTTGGAAGTTGTGCCTATGGTTTTGGACCATGGTGTCTCGACAGACGTGTTGATCCCTAGTTTCGAAGTTGATGGTATTGGTTTATTATGGTTTTGGACCATGGTATTGAGCAAGGTCTAAGGCTATATAAGGAGAAGATCATTAGGCAAAGCGTGTGCAATCGGTGTGTCTGACGAAGTGAGAGGATCTGGTATTGCTAGTTGTCTGTTCGGGAAGTTTTGGCAAGGGTCGGATCTGACAGCGAAGGCATAAGTAATCATTTCTAGATCTGTACGCGGGTTTCCTTTGGAGAAAGTGCGTATACACGCGGTTTCGGTACAGTGTAGTAGTGTATTCATGATAAGGTTTGATATCTCAAGTTGCTGCTGATTCTGGTGGTTGTTGCAGAGTTCTGGTCTCTGGTTTGGGTTCTGTGTTCTTAATGACAGGGTTTCAGTGATTCAGTATTGGGTTGTTTAATGAATTATGATGCAAGTTTAAGTTGATAATTGTATTGCAGTAATGTTTGTTTTGTACTCTTGGATCCAGTCTGAAAATTGATGAAACGTGGTCCCTGAAGATTGTAGGGTCAGCACCTATGTACTAGTAAATGGATCAGCTAGTACAAGAGCTTAGGGGGTTGTAGCTCCCTTCCAGAAGTAGTGGAAAACGAGAGAGGGTTGTAGCCCTCTGCAGGTTGTAGCCTGCATACTGGTAAAGGACTGCACCAGTATATTGTAAAAGAAGTTTCTCATTAAAGAAGAAAGAAACGAATTGCAGCAGGTGGTTTTCACCCACATTGGGTTTCCACCTTATATCATGGTGTTCATGTGTGTGGCTCTTGTGTGATGTCTTGTTCTGTTATACTGCACCTGTTTACTGTTAATATGCTTAATAATGTTCTGATGCATTCACTGAAGATTAAGCTAACTGAATTATAAGATCTCTGGGTATACGCTAGTTTCGTTAGACACAGTCGCGTGTATATGCTGGTTCACTTAATTGAAGTAGCGTATATGAATCTGAGTATGAAATTGAAAAGTTTTATCTGATCTGATAATACTGATTCACCCCCCCTCTCAGTATTATTTCCAACAGTCTTTTTATGTGATTTACGCCGAAGCTCTTCTTATCAATATTATGGATCACAGAAGCCTCAATTCTACAAAGGATCATGTAACTTAACCAAAATAAATCTCTGAAAATCAAAAATATATACATAATTGTTTATAGTTTATACATAATGTTCTGTAACCAAGACAAAATCGGTCAAATGACCCAAAACTTGAAATGCTAGGGGGCACCCTAGTCTAATGATGCTGGTGATAACAAGTCACTGCCTATGCAATCATGCGTAAAAGCCTAGTCCATCGACTTGGCACTCCAGTAGTATGTCGCTGCAACTTCAGAGGCAGCTCATCGGTCCTCACATCCTAGATACAAAAGGTGAGACCCTCGACCTGATCCTATAGTGCTGAAAGAGTCTCGACCACATCAAGGTCGTGAAGGATGGCCCTCCCCATAGCCTCTCCTGCTGGAGCGGCCGCTGGGTCTCTGCGGCGTACTGCCGGTCGAACTGGTCCAATATCTACATGAGCACATGAGTTTTGATTAGTCTTGATCAGAGAAAGAATAAGAACATTATAAAGAATAATACACAGAGATATGGTCAGAGGATTTACCCATAGCACCCCACTACTCGCCGGCCAGCAGCACTAAATCTGGGTCACCCCGGAAATCCATGCTAGCATATGGAAACTTGGCATAGACCATCTCCTGTCGATTGAACCACTCGAACAAAGTATCCGAAAAGGAAATCTGAGGCTGGCCAGCATGTCGAGACATGAGGTCAACCCATCTCTACATATGTGGTTCAGTCGATGGAGGTAGGCCAAGTGAGATGTACTGCGGCTGCATCAGTTGGATCTTCTCTAAAGCGAAACCAGTCAAAATAGAACCATAGCTGAAATTCTTGGATCTTCCGCTTTTCACCTTGGTCAGTTGTTCTTTCATCACAAAGAGTACTGCATCACACCAGTTGAACACCTTCGGTTCAAGGCATTCCAAAGGATACTGCATGTAAGACCTATTAGCTATGTCGAGAGCCAAACTACTAACCAGTCTAGAAAAAGTGAATAGAATGGTCCTCAATGGCCGGTTAGTGACATCTCGGATATTGATCTTGCCATCCGTACTCAGCTGAGAACCCTCTCTGTAATGCCAGAAAATGTACTCCCTCACGGACTCACCCCCGCGGGCAGGACCCGATAATGAGAGAGGGGCACCATGCCTCGATAAACCAGTCAAAAAATAGATGTCCACGACAGTCAAGGGGATCGATTTGCCCCTAATCTGGAACACCTGGTTGTTAGGATCCTAGGCATTGAGGAAATATCGCAACAAGTTGATTTGTTGCCGCATGCTAGAGATGCGGAAAAATTTCAACAAGCCACAGTTCCGCAATGTGTCTACCGTGCCCGGATCATGTAAAGCAATCATGTCCTCTTCTTCATGCTCGCATTCTTGCCATGTAACAACCATTTTTCTTTTATGAATCTCTAAAAACCAAACAAGAGAAGAGTCAGGACCTTGATTTGGCAAAAAACACGCAAAAATCTATGAGAAAATTGTGCAAAATGTTTCCTCCTTGCGCCAATCACACCCTAGCAATGTACTGTGAGTGATGCATACTGACTAGCCAGTGAGAAGGCCAGTATGCATCGCACCTTTCGATTAAGGAAGGATGCGATGGAGCCAAGACGAGTTGTTCAAACCCTTGAGGCTCAGTAAAGCAAGGAAACAAAATCAGAATTCAAAAAGAAAAGAATGCAATTGAAGAGCACAAGTCTAGCTCTTACCTGGTCCAGACGGCATCAAGAATCATCCACAGAATCTCCCAGAATCAGCTAGTGAAAATCAGGGGGGAAAAGCACCTCCAGAGCTCCAACAAACAAAGTTCAAATGAAATGGTAAAATGAGAGGTAAAAGTCACTTTTAAATTACCATTCACGTAATTCAAGTAAGATATTAGTGTTCTTAACTCATTTATCAAGCATATATTTTCATTTCTAATCTGTTTGATGAAGCAAATGAACAGGTAGTACAATCTTTGAAAGAACAAAATGCTAATGGTGAATCAAGGAATCAATGACCATTATCATGAGTAGTTTTAATGCGGAATTCAAGCTCGTTAAAAAATAAACATAAGAAATGAGGAAATGTTTCCCCCAGAGTTTATGCTCATTAAAAAATGAACCAATTTTCTGGTAAATAACCATTGTGAATGCCTTATCATCAGCATTTGAGCCTTGGTCATGTTCTCATCATCACCTCCACTCTATTTTTTTAGCCAATCATTCACCTCCATTTGATTGTTTACCCTTTCGAGGAACATTTGAGAAAAGAGTGATTCTATTAGCCATCCTTGTGACACCGTCATGATTGGAAAATTCCAAACCTTACCTGGAATCAGCTGCTGCCTAAAATCATCACTCATTCCTTGAAAAACGAGTCTCCTTTAAGCTCTTTTCAACTGACTCGTAAAAAATGAAAAGATTGCCGAGCGATTAGCCTCTCCGGTTCGTTAAATTCATCGGAAGTGCTATCCCTCCTCTAGATTTTAATCTTTTTGGACTTGAGGGATTATTACACAAAAATATCGAGCGCTTGTCTTGTTCGACTCATTAAAACTATCGAAAATTCATCCCTTTCGTATTATTTTACGCTTTTTCGGACTTAAGGGATTATATGATGAAAAATAATCTTTGGAGTTTCCTTTCCGTCCCTTTCAGACTCTCTAAAATTGAAAATGACTGAATTATCTTTGTTGTTAAACTCGTTAAAACCGAATAGCGACAAACTCGTCCAAATGGACGAGAACGAGTTTCACTATCGCTAGGCTCATTAAAATATAGCGACAGGTTCGCCTGAAGGGCGGATTATAGAATAAGCATATGTTATACTCCTCAAGCTTGACAAAAATAAAGAGGTACTGGTTAGCAATGACTGGGGAAAATTAGGAAGAAAACTTGAAAAAACTTTATTGGTAGCAAGTCTCTATTGAACATGACACTTTCTCTCCGCATCCGAGCTGGGTTGGGTTGTTCCATTCACTGGTCATATCACCATTGGTCTGTCACACTATCCATCTTTGGGGTTAACACTACCAATCCATTGTCAGTGTCATCAATATGTTCAAGTGAAGTCATTCAGAGAATTCGCCTATGTCTCACCCGCTGCAATACATTCACTCTCCATTCTTTCATGACCGCCACTCTGAACCCTGTATCATCAGATCATTTTCACCTCCAAAATCATTTGCTTCGTTCTATGTTGTAGATGTGGGATTCATTAAGGCCCTCCTGTAGCGGGTCACTTCTTGTCGACATCAGCTCATTATCCAAAAAGTCGACCTAGGAACAACCCTTTCAGTACTTTGAAGCTTGCATGCCTCAATGGCAAGTTTCTTACTTTCGGCGACAGGTTTACATTAATGGCCTTCGACCGAGAGATTTTGTGTGGTGTTTTACACCAAGTCCTTTTTCACATCGCATGAATTATATAGTAGTACCTTGAGGGTCATTGTCATTATTGGTGATTCCTCTCGCGCCTGTTAACAGATTACATCACTGGCTGGTAATCAGTCGATGTCTTTCCATTTTCGACTCCAAAACATTTTTCACATGGATCGACTTGTACTCCGAGTGAAGATTGAACGAGTTTTGAAGACCCCGGATCTAGTTTCATCCATCTAGGCTATGATATATTCAGGAATATAAAGACATCAAATGTACATCATTGTCGAATAGATGATCATCCAAATCAAAGGATGATGAGTCCGAATCATCAATCCGCCACACAAACGATTGTCTATCCTATGTACATGAAAATGAATTTATAAAGCTGAGCATGGGAATTCCTGCCTCAGCTAGATCATGAAAAATGTTGTCAAGATAATGTATTGTATTGTATCTTATTACAGGTCACCTCCCAGCTCGAAAAAACTTCGAATCCTCATGGTAAAGCATTTCACCCGACATCAAAATATTAAAGACCTCATGCTTTAGGGGGCAACTATTATAGACATTTTTGGGCACTACAAACCCATTCATAAATGTCCATAAACTAAGGGCTCCTAAGTCCCTAAAAGTGTTTCTTCACTACCTAAAGGAACAAGGTCAGCTGATTACATCATCTCCCAGAAGTTCTCCACTAAAAACTACTCAGAAATGGTCACAACTCGACCATACTGAATACCCAGTGCAGAGGGTACGATGCATATCACCTTCCCAGTGTAAAGGGTGAAATACATACTGAATGGACCCTTTTTAGGGTGCGATGGGCGAGAATGGACAAATGGCAGAGACAGTTTGCGAGGTGGAAGATCATGGAATCTTCCAGAAACTTCTCCTCTGACACTTGCCTCTCTATTTTCGACCAGGGATGAGTAAGAGATCATCAATCTCTAAGTGGAATGAAGAACTATCAAAGAGAGGACACTAATAAAAACCCTAGAAGATGACTCACCCCCCTACAATCATTTATATATGGATCCCTCATCACAGAGATCCAAAGGCTGGAATCTTGTATCTTGTAAGGAAGTGTTGTTGGTTTCCTGGTGCAACATCATAGTTTTGGGTGATCTATGCTTTTCATGAGGTGAAGAAGGGATTTCATGCTGAGAGGGTGACACTGGGTCAGAACAATTGGTTGTAATCCTCTTTGCTATTCTTGATATTAATAAAGCTATTCAAGTTTTCCTCCACATTCTTGTATGTTTGATGATATATGCATTTGTGTGGTCAATACATATCTAGTCCTGTATTGTTTATGATTGTAGATCTTTGTTCTTCGATAGTATTATGTTGCTTTGATTCCACAGGTGCTCTTTGAAGCTGGGTAGACGAAGAAGGAGTGACGAAGATATATCAGAAGGGAGAGGAACCAAGCAAGGAACCAAGTGCAAGACTGAGGTTGGTGTCCTTTGTTCCCCTCTTATCTACTTCTCATAAAGGAAAGCGAAAGTGGTTTTAGTTTGTTTGTTTCTAAGATAGCTACCAGTCTTAGTGGGACTAGCAGCTCCGAGTGGACACTAGATTTCTTGATAACAACATCCCTCTTGGAGGGCTATGCCTAAATGTTTAATGATATCTTCAAAATGACACCATGGCCCCCAATGCTTAAGAAAAATTTCAATAAATATCTTAATGAACATGATTATTTTAGGCATAAAAGAGAATTTAAGCCATTCTCTTTGATGAAAAACCTCATGAGAGAATCCCCATGAACCATATTGATCCTTGAAGCATACTTGATGATTTTACAACATGATCCACAACTGAAGGACATCAAATCTCGATACATTTTTCATAGAATTCGTATCACAATGATTTGGATATCCAAGGATTTCCTTAACATCAAAAGCAAGTAACATCTCATGTAGATATCAAGGAGCCATTTCCTTGAGTCTTACATAATTACGAAATGGGGAGTCAATGTTATATCCTATTTTTCCCACCTTGATTCAGTGAGAGATACCATTGTCCATTTCAGACTTGTTGACCTTAATGCACACTTTTTCCTCTTTGATAAATCATTTTAATGGGATGGTCACTCCCATGATGCTGACATGATGTGTACAATCACTATGTTGCTAGAGACACAATTTCCTATTTTCCTTTGTACATGGAGTGACCATGATCAAAGATTCTAGAGTTTTTCATTCCCAAGGATATCAGCTTTAACTACTTGTGTGTGGACATATAGGGTCTCAATATGTTAGGAAAATTCTAAAATAATCAACCCCTAGCCAACTCATACACAAGTAGTCGAGTTGATCTCCTTGGGAATGAGAAACCCTAGAAACTTTGATCACGGTTTCTCCCTGTTTAAAGGAAACTATGTCTCTTTTATTATGCATTGCATCATAGTGCTTGTACACATCGTGTCATTATCATGGGAGTGACCATCCTGTTAAAATTACTAATTAAAGAGGATAAAGTGTGCATTAAGGTCAACAATTCTAATAGTGGAGAATGGTCTCCCTCACTAACTCAATGTGGGAAAAATAGGCTATAACAATCATCATGGTGAGTTCAAAATTTCTTTAAGAGATGCTTTCTTCACCCTACAAGCATTGAAACTTTGAATCTCAATGAATAACTAGGGATTTTCTCTTTCTAATGGAGTCGTCAGATGAGTCGATTTTTCCTTGTCTATAGGATAAACTCAACCAAGAAATTGAAGCTAAAAATTTTGACTACAAGGAGGTTTACTCAAACCCTCCCCAAAAACAATTTTAGAAGATGTTAACTCAAAATCTAGTAGATCTTGTGAGGGTGATCATAACATGATAGGTAGACTAAGAGAATACAACAAGGTGGAGGCCCATTGTCACCATAACACAAAACCTCCTACTCTTTAGTGTACTTTCATCACAAGGAAGGCTTCCCAGTATTGGTCACCAAATAGGTATTCAAGGTCTATGGTTCATGGGTGACAAAAGCATAATCTCAAGAAGGGCACTCAAACTAAGGACAATTCTCAATCCTATAGAGACAAGGAAAAGCAAGCAGTTCAAGAGGCCTATCAAAGACACTTATGATCTCTAGTTTTAAGGAATAATAAATGATACTGGCTTACGAAGGTGCATAAGGATAAGAAAAGGCTTGTGAAATATTAATATGATCAAATAAAGGAGTCACAAGCCTTCAAAAAGCCCTAAGTTGAAGCCTAGTGTTAGTCGAGGGTTTTTTAAGGGAAAAATTACCTAGGGCTTGTGACATTATCCCTAAGGATGCAAAATTAAATATGTTAAAGGTTATGTTTTGATGCAATAATACTCATCCCACGTGTATGACATCACAACAAGTCAACACACTCCTCTTGGTTGAATTTAACCCTATGCCCTAGCCTAACAATTTTCCTTGAAATTCTGAAAATGTGGAAGGAGAACAATAAGTTTTAGAATGGTATTCAATGACATATGATCACTTATGAGGATTCCAATGCTTGTTCCTGGGTGATGGAGTCTAATGGAATCCTACTTATGGAGATATAAAACCCTAGAAAGGAGTAAGGGAAATAAAAACCCTAGTTTTCAAAACCCTAGCTACCATTTTATGAGGGGATAAAATCATGAAGATAACTTACTTAAAGATATTCAAGAGATGCCATACATTATCTAGTTAAAACATGAAATAATTTACCAAGATTCCATAGAAACATATTCAATTTAATAAGAACATAAAAATCCTAGCAACAATTATTCCATATAATAAGCATTAAAAAGATAATAAAAAACAACAATGCTCATAAGATATGCATGAAAAATTCCTTTATTATACCAAAGTGTGTCTCAAAAACATGATCTAGTCTCCAAGAGAAATTTTATCCATAATAAATCACATCTCCACAAGAATACAAGTCACAACATCTAGGTTAACATCCTCTAGGGAGGTCAAAATAATCCAAAAGCGATGATCAAAATAAAATGTGAGGTGACTTATATTTATATGAGGTATACCTCAATTAATTTTAGCCTAAGAAGCCCCTAAAAAACGTTTGACAACAAGTAAATCTTGGGTTACAAGCCAACCCAATGGTTCAATGTTAAAACATGCCATAAATGCCCACACATGTGATCTTTAAGCCTCATAAATGCTGATGTCATGCCCTCTTTTAGCTCCAATTTTTATGTCATGGTGAGATGAAGGCTGAAATTGTGCCTGTGTTCCAAGATCATCCATCATTTGAGGAACGTACCTCAAACCCACCTCAAATCATCCTGAGGGGTCCCAAATCTATTTGGGGTATCACCACATCTTCTCCATGTGTCTCTAATGGTCAATGCAAGGTATCCTCTCTCTAGCGTTAGGGATCCATTAGGTGCAACAAGTCCTCCCTAGTAATCTCATGGAATAACATCCTCATTTGAGCTCTAAAACATGACTTTCCCATTAGATAGTGTTAAGGCCAACCTTGGGGCATGTTGGGTCCAATGGTGCAATCATCAAGAATCATCTATGTTGGGTGAAAAAAGATCAATGTCCCGGGTCCCAAGCATGCTCTAGGACATGTACCATTTTCTCAAATCATCATAAGGCTCAACACTATGATGCAAGTGGGAAACACTACATCTTCTAAGTCTTCAATCTCTTTGAAAGGCCTAGGTACTTGTGGAGTGGGTTCCCTTAAGGCCTGGGCTACTGTGGATCACTTAAAAAAACCAACTTAAACTCTAATGTAAGCAACCATTTATCAAAGACTAAGATCATATAAGCATATGAGTGGATCAAACTTTCATGTTAAGGGCATATTAATACTTCAAACTTGGATCACCTTCTGTTGTAACTCAAATCGTTCAAAGGGGTAGAAATATCCAAGGACGAATTCACTAAAGACTGACAAGTCCTCCCACTCTAGGTATTTTAGGTTGACCACCTACACACCACATGGGGTATCCTGACTATACTTATGTGATTTAAAAAAAGAAGTGAATATAATAGGGTCAGATAATAATAAATTGAGACATTTCATTGAATTTACAATATTAATAGAAGATGTATTAACCATTAACAACCGATGACTGATATGACTCGTGTATTCATGATAAACTGAAATGTTTGAAATAAAAGTAAATTAAATGAAACATAATAAAAGACATATGTTACAGTAGACTGAAAAAACACATACACTTGAGATAGTAGGTTTACCCAATAATAATGTAAGAATGTCGCAACAAGTGTGAGTTTTATTTATCTCTTGATTCAATACTTCTATGATGGGTGATTTGAATAATAAATATTAAGACTCTAAAATCATAAATATTGATGAAACAAAATAGTAATTTTGGTGTCTTACTAATATCCCAAATACAAAAAAATTACAAAAAATCGAAATAAAAAGAATGCAAAACTTGATAATAAATCAAATGAAGATCGTTGCTAGTTCTAGAGGCAATATTCTAGGACTACCTTCAATCAAATGCTTAGTATTCAATAATTCAATTCGATACATAAATACCAAAATGTGATAAGGCTGAATATAAAAGAAAATTTGAGCACAGAACAAGTCCCGAATTCAATTTTTCAACTATTATAAAGAACACACATACACAAAAAAGTTTATCAAGATTGCAAAATAATTTCCTTCATACGATAAACAATATGTGTAGCATGTAGAATCAGAACTATGAAAACAAATTTTTCTCTTTAGTTAATAACCCCCCGATTACGGGAAATAGAGCTTTAAATAGTAATCTAACAAAATAACTGTCATAAAGTAACTCTCTTGTATTTAATGAAATGTTCAAAGTAAAATTAAACAACTTAATTTTCAAATAAATAACTTAAGCATTATGGCTGCTTTTGTGGCTTTGATACTTTAATTTTCTTAGATGTGCCTGCAGGAGAAACACTATGGGCTTCACACATCCTGATCACTGGTGTTTGAGTAGTGATCAAAGATATCTCACTCCAATCCTCTGGTTGATTTGTTACCGATTACATCGGATGAACATGGTGGAATGCTTGAGTAGTTGAAGATATTTGTTCCATAGTAAGATTCCTCTTTAAAAGCTTTCTGACCTTAGACATTTGATCCCATTCTATAGTTGATAGCCACGACATGTTTTTGTACTTAGTTATGACTACGCTTAAACGAGATTTGATTTGATATCGTGCCTTAAGGAGATTCTATATCAACTTATTTATTCCATCTAGGATAGTAAAATATCTACAAAGAGCGTTCCTTGCCATAGATGGCTAGACCGATTCTTCACCATGTATGGCTACACAGTCAAGGTCTTGCTCTGTATTCTTCAACTTGTCACAAAAGTCTTCATGTGATATGAGCCAGTTTTCCTTTCCCCAAAATTATGGCACAAAAAATCTACTGAGATAATTCCAATCGACTATAAAATCATTAATTTCTCTAGAAGCCTTGTTAAACTCCTCTTGCATGAGCTGCATTGCATTACACTTTTCATTCATCATGCAAAGGGATAAAACACACTGATCTCTTGGAGGTAAATTCAACTCTGTTATTGTTTCGCCTTCCAAGGTATTGATGAAGTAAATATGTGAATCAAAATCTTTTAACCTTTCCTCCAACATTGTAGCTGCGCTTTTTTCTTCCAAATTTGCGCTTTTAATTATTAATTTCTCACAGTTAGAGAGGATTTCCACATAATCTCTTACATTGGAGATATTTTGTTTAATCTCCCTCTAGATATCTTGTTTGCCCTGTATTAGAACCTGTCTTCCTGTGATGGTAACTCTAATTATTTACAACAGGTTTTTAAATTCACCTTGTTTTTGCTTAAGCGTGTCTTGGATTTGTTCAATTATATCATTCTTTTGTTTCATTAAATTTTCCCCTCGATATTCTGCTCTTTACTTCTCCAATATGGCCTCTTCTAGTTCTTGTTCCAGCTGAGATATTTTGATATGCATAAGTTTTGAATCTTCAGCTTCAAACGCTTGGGATATGTTGAGGGCTTGATCAATCGAATTTTTGTAATCTGCTATGACTTTAAGGTGGTTTTGTTCCTTTACACATGACTCTTCCTTCAAAGTCTCCATTTTCCTAAGTACTTCTTTAATCTCTCCCTCTTTGAGTAAAATGGATGTTCTCATCTTTTGGAGTTGAGTCTCGACCTCTTCCTTTCTTTCGAAAGCCTGGATTAAGATATGCAAATCATAGTCTAGTATCTTCATAGTGCTCTATATGCCTTTGATTTCTTTCTCCTTCTCTTCCAATAACTTCTTAAATGGCCCAACTTCTTTGGGTTGGCCAAATTTTCGAACTATAATATCTTCCTTTTCTTTAATCTAATTAGTTTTTGTTCTTAAGGCGACCCATATTATATGTAACTGGTCAAAAACGTTTTCAAACATCGCATGCATTTTTCCATTCCCTGTTGTTGAATAAAGAAATCTCCTTGCAATGATTTATCCTGCTTGTTAATGTAGATTGATCACATCCACATCTGACACTTTTCCCAAATTGATAGTTAAGGAGGAGGTTTGAGAACCTAGCATATGTTGATTCTCCCCTATGTCTGGCTGAACCACTGTGAGATTTAGAGTGTTTGTTTTGAAGTCGGTAGTAGAAATAAATTGAGGTCCAATTGTGGGGACTACCTCCTTGAATGTTGGTGTTTCTATCTATTGAAACTTCCCGGACAATAAGGCTAACTCTGTACTAGTTGTCAAAATCTATTTTCCCTCTGTGAAATTATGTTTGATGTCAAGGGGCTGCGTTCCAAAATCCTCTGGCTTGGTGTTGCCGATATTCTAATACATTTATTACTTAGTTGTTCTATTTCTTGTTCCAATAGCTCAATGTCCATATCATCTTTTTTTTCCTTCACCCATCAAAATGCTTCTGTTGGGTTCAAAACCTCTGATTTTCTCTTTGTAATCGAAGTTGATGTAACAGTTGTTGGTTATTCGGTACTTGTTTCTTGCATTTGCATCTTAGTGGACATCAAGGCAGGATGATTAACTCCTTCATCTTATGTAAGCATCTGTGTCACCATCTGTGTAGGAGTATCCATATGCAAGAGGGTATTTTCCAACTTCTCAAGATTGCTCTCGTGCACATAAACTGATAATCCACATGTTTTTTCAATCCCGAGATAGAAGTATGAAAAGAGCACATGATATAATCTTTTAAACTTGAGAGGAAATGTGTTTTGGAATTGGTTTTAAGGGAAAGTTATCCATGACTTCTTATGTGATATTCTTATATTGAAATAGATAATGGAACATGATTGCATGATAACTAACTAAGTAATGTTACAAAAACAAAACAATTGAGTATTAGTGATTAATGTGATCTCTACTTCTCTATATTATTGATGGTTGGTAAGGTGGGACCTTACATATGGTATCAGAGCCAACTACAATGCTAGGGCCTAATGGGCCAACATGCTTGCTTATAGGTTGACGATGTATGAATGCTGATTTTTCCTGCATGTTGAATTATTGTGTATGTTGACTTGGAAGTTTTTGTAGCGGCTACAACCACCCTCCAAAATTTTGCCTATGCTTCATTTTGGAGCCTCCCTTCTAAATCACAATAGCTTATCTTGCACTAATCCAGGTACTTGTGTTTTGATTGAGCTTTACCTTTTCCTTTGGCTTGTGTTTTCTAACTCTCTTTACTATCTAACCCACAAGCTGATCTCTTGACTTGGTTTCAACCCAGTTTCAGGATTTCCTTAGTGAATTGCACAATCCTTGAGGGAAACCAATCTTGCTCTCAAGAATTTCATAGTCCAAGCTAGCAACGAGCCTTCAGCTCCAAAACTGTGTAGAGCTAGCTTACAACTTGCCTTCAACTGGGAAACTGCGCAGAGCATGAGATGCATCTTGGGCCACTCAACCCAAAAATTACGTAGAAGCTTTCCTTAGCAGCTGCCTGATGCATGAGTTAGTGAGTTGTCTAGTTCTCCCCGGAACTGCACAATCTCTCCAAGCATGCATGGCAACTTTTTTCCCGAAAAATATAAAAATAAAAAATCGAAAAATAATCCCTAGAAAATAGGGATCTATTTTTAGCAGTCAGAGTTGGCACTTGAGTTATTTTTGGAAACTACCGCCAAGTGTCTCTTTTTCCTAGATTTTTGGCCTTCACGTCATAAAACCTAAATCAAAAAAATCTATTTGATGGATGCTGCCAAAGCTCATTTTCTCATTTGATCTTGGAGCTTTGGCATTCCTTAGGAGATCTAGGAACATTTGGCACAATCGTCGCAACTGATGAGCCCCAAAAATGGATAATTATTTGGGCTCATTCAACCTCCTAATTCGACTTAATCCACCATTCTCATTAGTTTATTGCATGTTTTTTATTATATTTATGCTAATGAGTGAATTGGGTTAGTCATTATGCCAACAAGTCTAATGTGTGCTTTGTGTAGCCTTTTGGTCAATTTGGAGACAAAATTGAAGGTTTTAATGAGCACTTGGCAGCCAAATTCGTGGGAGAACAAGGGAGAGGATTTGTAGGAAGGTGTCCCCTTCATTTATGGGCCCTTACCTTGAATTTTCCACCATTATCTTGGAGTTCAAGGGCCACCAAATCAATTATTACAAAGGCAACCAAGCAAGTCAAGTAGGACTACTGTTAACTACAAGTTTTGGGCAGTCGAGTCCCTAAAGTTTAGGAGGACTATTGGGGTCCTCAATTTGTATAAATAAG
>APFE030924636.1:92867-127742 GCA_000404065.3 Pinus taeda
TTCAAGAGAAAGATCAGCAAAAAGAGGAAGATGAGAAAGTCATGGTAGAAGGTGACATGGAACATGATCCAGATCAGCAAAAGGACCAAGGATATCAGAGCTACATTGAGATATGGTTTCAAACGGTCACTAAGTTGCAGAAGTACTCTCTTCCTCAGCTATGCTCGATCCCTTCAAAGTCAAATCATTTGTTCTTTGAAATTCAGACAGCTGTCAAAGCATGTATTTCAAGCCTCCACATCATTTTGTCTCTAATCTCGATGTGCACATGGCTCCATTGGAAGTATTCTTATACTTGAGAACGATTTTGTTTTTCAAGTAGGGTAGGGTAGAAAAAAAAAGAAAAAAAAAGAGAAAAAAATGAAAAAATGGAAATAAGAGGAAAAATCTAAGGTGAAAACCTCCTCGGAGGCGCCTTAGGTTGGCTCATTGATTGAAAACCTCCATGAGGCGGTCAATGGGTTGGAAAAAAGAAAAAAAAGAGAAAAAAGAGAAAAAGAAAAAGAGAAGAATATCCTTGGGTGAAAACCTCCCTTGGAGGCGCCTAGGGTAGGCAATTAGGGTGAAAACCTCCATGAGGCGCCCTAATTGTTTTTCAAAAAAAATGAGAAAAAGAAAAATAAAAATAAACTTAATTTCCATTGACTAATTGCAGGTTGCAAGAAGGACATTGCAGGTCAGGAGGATCACTCAAAACGAAGACAAAGAAATTTTTGTGCCTTCTAGAGGAAGTTCTATATTTCTACAGGAAACATCCTGTAGAACCTTCAAGCGAGCCAGATTCGATTTTGGAAGGGGATCTAAAGCTTGGAATCTATTGGTTATGCCTGCAAGCATCCATATTCCCATTCCTCACCCTTTTCCATCATCTTTTCCACCTCATTGTGCTCATTTTATGAAAATTGTGCCTTCTACAGGAAGTTCTGTGTTTTCTACAGGAAACATCCTGTAGAACCTTTGGACGAACCAAATTCAATTTTAAAAGGGAATTTGATGGTGGAAATCTGTTGGTTAGGCCTGCAAGCACCTCTGTGTCCATCCCTTGCCTTTCTCCATCATTTTTCCACCTCATTGTGCTTCTACATTATGCTTCTACAGGAAGTTCCTGTAGAAATTGTAAGAAGCTAGAAATGGATTTCGAAAAGGCGGTTCGGCGAACATGATAGCTTCCTCAAGGGTTCAGAAGTCTTCCTGAAATTTTCAAACTCCTCCTCCATCATCTCCATACCTGCATCACAGCCCAAGTTCATTTTTCTTACCATGCAACAAAACTGCAGAATGCCTTGAAACAAAAATACATAGAATAGAATTTGTTTTTGCCCTAACTTGAAAACCATGCATCCATTTGAAAAACTATTTTACGGGGAATCATACAGGGGTGATGGCAACATGCCTGAGTAGTTTCAACCAATTCCGGTGCACGGTTTCCAAGAAATCAACCTCCATCACCATCAGCCATTTTTGCATTTTCTCCATATCCGTGCATCCGTTTCAAAACCTGTTTCATGGGGAGATGCATATGGGTGATAGTAACCTGCCCAACCAGTTTCAGCCAATTTTGATGCACGGTTTTCGAGAAATTGATCTCTGAAATATTCAGTCATTTTTCTTTTTTCTCGAAACCTGTGCATCCATTGATCATGATTTTACTATGGGAGGTGCATCATGATGATAGGAACATGCTTAGCAAGTTTCAGATCGATCCGGTTTACCGTTTGGAAGCAATGGCGAAAACAAGTTCTGGTCCGGTGAAAATTCAGCAGCAGCTTGAAGGTGCAGATTTGAACGTGGAAACAAATGCCTGTAGCTTAGATCTGGTTAGAGGACACCTGCACAAGGAAAACAACCAAAAATCATCAGCCAAGCCCTCATGAAACCAAAGAAACCAGTGCATGCAGCAATGACTAGCCACAACACCTCACAACAACCATTTGACTTCAGGTACATGACTGAAACTTGTTCTTCTATTGCACAAATCTAATTTAAAAACTGCATGAATGAATGGAATGGTGGAATTAAGCCACGAATATAGCAAGGTTAAGCCGATTGCCTTCTCTAGCACTCAACCGGAAGTCACGCAATACACGTGGACAACTGACTTACGTGAAAATTAAAGCAACCAGGAGTGTTGGCCGTTTAAACCTCAGTTCAATTCACGACAGTGATTACAGGGGGAAAACACACAGTTCAGGAACAACACTTCCAGTTGCATGTGGCCACGTACACTTGGCCACTTCACTCTCTCACATAAATCACGTTGAAATTAAATGATGCTCGGCTGAAATTCTCACCACTCTCTGTTCAACTGCGGTCAACTGGAGCACACGTCCACCAAGTCTAGATCAGTTAACCAGTGGTCCTCTGCAAGATTCCTGCCCAGTTTCACTAGATTTCTGTCGTTTCTTAAAAAAATTCCCGCCTGTCATGCTCTACAGGCGTTTCTACAGGAAGACGTTCTACAGGAAAGTACAGCAGAGCCTTCCAGAGCAGAAAAGCCTGAATTTTTCTTCGACAAATTGGGAGTCCCGAAAGTAGTAGGCTTGAAAAAACACTCTTCCATGCATGATACATCTGAAAGGTGGCAAATTAAAACTATTTTTGAATAAGAAAGCATGAAACAAATCTGCCTGTGGGTCAAGAATGGTAGTTTTCCTGTGTGATACACGAAATTTTTCAGTTGGTTCTGCATCACATTCCCCTCCATGGTTCCTATTAACAAATTTCTCCTGTACAAGAATTAAATCACTATGAGGACTAACATGTGCATGAAGAATGTGAAATTTATGTGGTTGTATGCATGCTGGGGATGAAAATTAAGCTCTACACTTTGTCTGTGGGAGCCTAATTCCCTTCTGACAGTCAAGTATTTGGGCAGCAAAAGTCTTGAAACGAGGGAATTGTTGTTCATTGATATCAAACAGCTGAAGAATTCTTCCTTGAGTCCAGGAGGAAACTATAAACAACATTTATGTTTCTAAAAAAAGAATAAGAAAAAGGGAGCACTCTTACCATGCTAGGGGGATTCATGATTCAGCATTATCCATGGTTGTCATGTGAACTTACACTTCATCCAGTAGTGAGGAAAAGGAGCATATTGAGGCAAAGAAGCTAACTAAGGGTAAGGAAATTAAGGGTAAGAAGACCTAGGACAGGCCACCACAGGAAAAGCAAGAAGAGAAACAAGACAAAGGCCAAGCTACCAAGGCCAAAGCTGTGGGTGGAATAAAGGCACAAATGCCAAGGGAGAAACGGTTGCAAATCAGGGCAGAGAAGACTAAAAAAGTACAAACACGTAGGGACACACCCAAGGAAACCACGACACAGGTCAAGGAGAAGGAACCCCCAGCCAAGCAGACCAAAACAGTTGAAACAATTTCTACAAGAAGCCAGAAATCAACTACAGGACTTTCTACAGGAAGTCCTAAAAAAGGGAAGAAGAAGAAGAAATCGGCCGAAATCCTAGCTAGGGAGGCAGCAGCTGTGCTGGCCACCCTAAGTACCTCTCCCAAGCTGAAGGAGAAGTGAAAGAGGGAGCTTCCACTATATTTTAAGGCAAGAAAGAGCATTCAGATAAGAACTGGCAGACCCAAACCACAGTCAAAGGAGCAAATTGTCATTAAGGACACAAAAGCTAAATAAAAGGAGGAGCCTACTTCAAAGAGATCCATAATCTATGAATGAGGAAGCCAAAAGCCTTCACCTAGAAATAGCAAATTAAGATGATGGACTCATAGACAGTTCTACAGGAAGCTGAGACAGTTCTACAGGAAGCTGAGAATTCTCTATAGGAAACTCGGGCTAAGATAAGAGAGACCAAGAAATTGGAGGAAAAGGTGGCCAAACAATCACAGGAAGAAGGAAAGACAAGGAAACATCTGATGAGCAGCAAAGAGAGGACAAATTGCAGGCTAAGGTTGAGGCACTAACAAAAGTGCTACAAGAAAAGGAGCACAGGCAGTGGGAAGAAGCAGAGAGAAAAGCATGGTTTCATGATCAAGAAGAGGACATCACTTCAGAAGCTTGGCATGACAGGGAGGCCACCAAGGCCATCAAAGATGAGGAAATAGATTAGTTGCTCAGAGGATGAGCAACACTTTCAGTAGGGGGTGATGATGAGCCCCAAAAATGGATAGTTATTTGGGCTCATTCAACCTCCTAATTCGGATTAATCCACCATTCTCATTAGTTTATTGCATGTTTTTGATTATATTTATGCTAATAGAGTGAATTGGGTTACTCATTATGCCAACAAGTCTAATGTGTGCTTTGTGTAGCCTTTTTGGTCAATTTGGAGACAAAATTGAAGGTTTTAATGAGCACTTGGCAGCCAAATTCATGGGAGAACAAGGGAGAGGATTTGTAGGAAGGTGTCCCCTTCATTTATGGGCTCTTACCTCAAATTCTCCACCATTAGCTCGGAGTTCAAGGGCCACCAAATCAATTATTACAAAGGCAACCAAGCAAGTCAAGTAGGACTATTGTTAACTACAAGTTTTGGGCAGCCGAGTCCCTAAAGTTTAGGAGGACTGTTGGGGTCCTCAATTTGTATAAATAAGAGGGCTTAGGGCCTCATTCCAGTTAGTCATTTTGGTTAGCCAATAGTTAGTCATTTTGTATTCATTTTGTAGTCATTTTGTAGTTCGATTTTTAGGCAGTAGATTAGATTTGCTTTTAGCACATTTTCAAGTTCTCCTTGTGTACAGTTTTTGGAATGTAACATTTCTTTTGATCAATAAAGATGAATCCAACTTTACACCAGCTCTAAATCTCTCTTAGGAGGCTATAGCTCTTGGGGTTGGGCCCATTTCAAGCGCCCAATAGCTCCTTTGTTTACTTTCATGTGGCTTTGCTGCATTCTTAGAATAAAATCTGCTATTTAGATTTAAACCTTGTTTTGTTATTTAGGTTGTTTTTGATGAGTAAAATAGCTTTTCATGCTCAGATTTAGTTGATAGGTTGTTAACAGAAAAAGCTTCAAGAAAAGGGCCATCAAACATCTGTGGTTTCACCTCTCCCTTAGTGGGATCAGGAGCTATGACTAGGATGACTTTGCTGCCCACAAAAACACTGATTTTGCTTTGCCATGCAATCACTAGTGTTTGATTTTCATGTGTAGAAGTTGGTTACAAGTTCAGAATTTCATTTTCTTAGTTTCATGAGATAAAATACATGGTTTCATTGTAGGTCACACTTCCGTTCATTCTCTTTACTGGCAGCTAGCATATTAGGTCAACGTAACTAGGTCTTTGAATTTACAAGTTTTTGTTGGTTCAGATTGGAAAAACGACTTGCAGAGCACCTGTACCACTTCTTCATCTGCTTATTATCCATCAGCACCGTCCACTCCACCCTCTACTTAGAATCTTTGCCTCACGTTTTCCATTTGCTCCCAAAACCCTAATTTTTGTGCAACATTGCTTCAGTCTTCCTTGAACAAATCCCACCATCCTTGCCACTCCTTAGCTCCATTCCCCAAGTCCTGGACCTCTTCACACCCCTATTTCACCTCCATACCCATTCCTCCATCTTTTTCCCTCCATCCATGCTCCAAAATCCCATTTCTGAACATCCTGTAGAAAAATTATAGAACATCCTGTAGAAATTCCTGAACATCTTGT
The DNA here is from genome assembly GCA_000404065.3 of Pinus taeda. NCBI lineage: Eukaryota > Viridiplantae > Streptophyta > Pinopsida > Pinales > Pinaceae > Pinus > Pinus taeda. The sequence continues at coordinate 98,486 of APFE030924636.1, forward strand.
AGAACCCCTGCAGACTTCCTGTAGAAGCTCACGAATGAGGTTTCTTGAAGGAAAAACTCTATGAAACTCTCAGGAAGGGTGCTAGGGACCCTTTAGGCCCTCTTCTAACCTTCCCAACCTCATGCAAGCATTTCCTCTCGCCAATCCACCTCTGCACAGTCAAAAGCCAGTTAAAAGCACATGCATGATAGTTCTAACAACTTATTCAAAAATACAAAAAGATGTTTTTTTTCAGATGTTACTATAGAGGTAGTCTAAACACATGTATTTTACCTTCATAGAAGTAATTCCATCTCTTTCAATAGTTTGCACTCTCATCTTTGCATCAGTAGGACTAGCTGGTAGAATTAGGGTTTGCTAGGGTTTGCGCTTTTCTTCAGTTTTTCAATCTCTTTTCGCAAGTAGATTAGCTTCCTTTGAGTTAGCTTTCATCCATCAATTAGGAAGCTTCTTCTAAGAGCTCATAGAAGTTGGCTAAAGCCCCTAGCGGACTTGTGCCAGTTGACCAAGTGACAACTGCGGCAAGAGCTAGTACTTGTGCATACAACACCACCGCTTCCAAGTTTGTTATGAACAACCGGGTTGATAAAATTAAAGAAGGGAGTCCCAGGAGTTGCCGCATTATTGCTGCAATACTGGGGCCCACCAGCAACTTTTCCGGGTAAGTCTTGCTTTTATAGTATTTTTCTTCCTCTTCTGTTGCTTTTGTTTGCTTGGCTTGTGAGAGTGTTATTTTACCCATTTTATTGAACGAATGTTGGTGTTTTGATTTTTTTTAGCTTGTAGAAATGTTTTTTTAATTTTGCATTGCCTTTCCCTAGTGTCGCATATATAACCCAACTTTTGCACTAACGGTCGTCATTGCGACGACTCTCTCCTCGTGCTTCATTATTATTCATCTTGATCCCTTGTTTTATTTTCATGGTTCATCATTCACTTAGATCTACACTGACCTTCACTTCCCCCTTTAGATCTACTCATTTTCATGTTGCCATTGGGAAAATTTGGGCTTCCTTGGCCCATATCTAACTCCTCCCATGCATGCACATTGCATTTCTAGATCTCAAGGCTCTGCCTTGGCTCCAAGAATTTCACAGAGGTTACCAAGGCTTGGATCCAATTGTGAAATTCTAGGAGCCAATCCTGAGCCTTGGCCACTGGGATTGTGCAATGCATAGTCCCATCTAGCCTAAGGCATACTGAACTTTGCATTGTGCAGTTCTATTCAACAACACTTCCCCACTGGTAGCTCAGACTGTGTAATGCATAGAACCAACTGGAATAAATCACCTATGAGACCCAGTATTGTGCAATTCTTCCCAGCAGTTTCCCAGTTTGTTGTTTGGTCTGTTCTTGAAGTGATTTTGGTTTCACACTAATATTTGCATGCAATGAGTGTCCTCTCTATCTCCAAGTATAACAATTTTTGAGAAATTCTCCAACAGTTACAGGTAACATGGCTTCCAAGAGAGTTGCATCAAAGGATACTGTTAAAAGCAGCATTGGGGAAGTAGTTGAGAAGGTGTCAGTGAATTTTACATTTTATGCAAACACTCAACTGTTCATTGAGAAGGGCATGAATTTAACATGGCAGGAAATCAAGGCTATCTTTGTAGGGTAATTCAAGGAAGATCTAGAAGATTGGTAGGTTTATGTCAATATCCACTGGTCAGGCTTATATAAGGTTGCATGTAAGTACAATGCCTTCCCATGTGCAGACATCGTCCACTAGATTGTCTCACACATAGATCCTGAGACTATGACATTTAGCAGTGCGAGTGGGATACAACTTGCTACCTTTAGGACATAGAACTATCATTAGATGTATCACTTCCCTCATTTGGTGAACCGCATGGACACACTTTTCTATTCCACCCATAGATTTGTAAACATTAGAGATATTATAAAGCGCTGGGTGAAATATTCGTCAAAATTCAGAGCGACACCCACTCATGTTTACAAGACAAAGTCACTCAGAAAATCCTACTAGTTCTTGATCATCTTCGCATGCCAATTATATGGTCAAGAGAGCATGGAGACATTTCCGAAGAATTGTGTGGTTGTGTTGGACCAGTTGGTGAATGACAGAAGGCCATTCAACAAGTCAGATCCGTTGGCTCTTCAGTTGAAATTCCATGGGACTGACGCCCGTAATCCACCCAAGGATGAACAAGCGAGATTCTACATGTCCACATATTTACTTGATGCAATCTCTGCCCAACATTAGTTTCCTGGCATGGGTTGGACATGGACACCCCAAGAGAATACCATCAATATTTATTGCAAGTTTCTTTTCGAGTGCAGCTACCGAGGAGTTATGGAAAGGCTAGCTGACCATTTCATCATCCTGGTGTTTAAGTTTATCTTTGAGAAAGATCCACCTTGCATGTCCCAAGAGGTGATGGAGGTAATACTTAACATTACATATTGGTATGCCTCGCTTGGTGGCACCTTCATCAGGATGTTTGGTAGAAAGAAGCCTCCGCATGTTGCATATCACATCTCCACAAGGTTATCAGCAGGGATGCATAGGAGGAAGAAGGAACCATGGCCTTCTCTTCCTTTGCGGATTGGATTGTACAAGATTAAGAGCTTGAAAGATGCGAATATCGAAGCTAAGGAGATAACGAAGTTTGAGTTCAGCACCATAGATTACAATCCATATGATCCCCATGAGATTTGAAAGAACCATTGTGCAAGGGTATATTATCCATGGATCCATGGGGCATGTCATTAGGAAGAGGAGGACCCTTGGATATATTGTTACAACTACTCCAAGCTCAATAAATTGGTCATTATAGACACAACATGGAAAGCTTCTCTGCAGGAAGCAACAACAACAACAACAATAAGAAAAAACCGGTGCAGGACAAGGGTAAGAGGAATATTGTCGAGAACCCAAAGGTTGAGAAAAGATACAAGTCCAAAGAGTATCCTCTCATTGAGAAAGCAACTTTGGAAGTGGAGGAAACGAGGCAACAATGCATAAATAGAGTAGAGCGAAGGAAGAGAGAAAAGAAAAGGTTGGAGGGTGAAGAAAGGAAGTTGCAGGAAACAAAGAAGAAGTTGAAGGAAGAACAAGAGCTAAGAAGGATAAAGAGAGGGAAGAGAAGCAAAAACAAGAACAAGAAGAAGGACAAGGCACGATGATAGAGAAAATTGTGCCCATATAGGTTGAGGAGTTAAAATAGCCAACAATGAAGAAGAGGGGGAGAAGATGCAGGATCATAAGATTTCTCATTAGATTGAGAAAATCGTTGAAGCAACGGACAGGGAGTTGGGAGAGGAGCCACAAGACCAAGATACCAACCTCATGCTGAGAGTTCCTGAGGTCACCCCTTAGTCTCCACCACCTGTAGTATCAAAACTAGTCCCGAGCGAGCAAGGAGAGGTTATTATCCTTTATGATGATCCGTGATGGAAGTGTACAATCTATCATTTGATGAGTTGCAACAAAAGATTGTACATGCACATAGAAAGCATTTCCAAGATGATCACATGTCAACTAAATTTATGAAGGAAAGGGGGATACTATCAGATGTCAGAAAAAATCTAGTCGCCATGGATTATTTAGGAGCCACATACTCAAATGTCAAGTTCTTGTTAATAGAGAATGAAATGATGTCAAAGAACTTGCAATTAGTTGGGAAGAAAGTAGAACAATCCGAAGGATTTGCAATGGAAAAGATGAGGAAAGTGATAACTGCTGAAGTATCAACTCTTGAGGCCACCATGTAGAAACTCTATGATGGATTTGTCACTGTTCATAAAGTGGTTGTCCATCTATATGGTTTCCAACGACGGAGCATAAATATTTTCGAAACTCTTAAAGACGTACATGTGGCAATCATCCATGTGTAAGAATGGACAATGAGATACAAGGGAGCCCTGCTTCACTTGCCCAAAATGATGAAGTCATAGGCATGGCTAGACAAAGAAAAGTTCCAGATGCAGATCCAAAACTATGAGTAGCTCACCCCGTTCGTCAGTAGCATACATGCTTCATATGCATGGTTGTATAAGAGTTTAAATGTCATGGTGAGAATGCACAAGATCCTGTCAATCAGTTCCCTCACTGAAGCTAAGGAGAAGAACCAAGTTCGACTAGACATTAACAAGTACATGGAGTAGCTAAGGCGAGAGGCCACCAGTGATGACTTGGAGCTGAGCGTAGAAAACATGCAGAAGTATATTGGTGGTCATGTCATAGTCAAGACCATGCTGCACATGATTTAGGATAAGTTTGGCAAGGGTTCCAATACCATATACCCAAAACCTATGGAGGCAAGAGTCTGCTATCAGAAAGACACTATTAAGAAATATGGGGACACCATAGCATAGTACCAATCTTGGTATCAGTACGTCACCAAGAGTAATCAAGTGGATGTTTCCGAGTTGGTATTTCCCCAAACTTTTGAGTCATAGTGCTTTGTCTTGTTAGGATGTCTCTAGCCTATTTTGTCTCACATGGGTACATGTGAAAAATGTATATTATTTGTAGATACGTTGTAAGTGAAATTCCAAGTGTCATTAGTGGAATGTGAATAGTCACTATGTAATGTAATGAATTATTTGTAAAAGAAGTTGAAGAGTCATGAGGGTAGTCAAAGAGTCACAAGGGGGAATGTTAAGGGTCACCCCAATCTTTGTTATAAATAGAACCTCATAACTCATAGAACAGGTTTTTGGGAGCCAAGCTTTTGGTTAGGCTTAAGCTTAGGCTTAGAGAAGGCTTGGGAGTATTGTGATGAGCCTTGGCTTCTCCAAAACGTAGATAGAGTATACTTCTTTGGAGGATAAGGTGTTCTTGACTGTAATGTTCCACTATTGGGGCTAGTGGCTATCAATGGTGTATGTATGGATGGAACTTTCACTTATAATAATTATAACTGGGCCAACACATTTTCATGCATATGTTGTTATTATAGTTGGACTATTCTGGTTGCTTTAGCAATGTATTTTTTTTAACTTACACATTTTCTTATGAGCTATTTTGTATGAATCTGGTTGAAGGCATGTTGTTGGATTGACCCATCACTTTGTTTTGTGGACTATTCCACATTTCAACTCGTGATGTAATTTTGCTCGTGTGTTCCTTCTAAGATGCGTACTATTATAGGCTTCTAAGGGACACACTTACTTTTCCCCTCTATGTGTTAGAACCCCCATGCATCTCACTTGACTCGTTGCAAGGTCATAAACTTGCTTCCGAGCAAAGTCATCATACTTATCTCTGCTCGCTACCACGGTTAAGGCACTACATTAACATCCACTGCTAGGACTCCTACTCCAAACAGTTTGAGGTCTAGTTGGGACTTCTTACCGGGGAGATCCCCTCGAATGTTGATGGGTCCAGTATCGTCAACATTTATGGCACTAGAAGGAGTTTCAAAATGACAAGCTAAGACATCAAAGTTTGTTTTGAATCTCTGCACATCATTCATGACTTACATCACAATCTCAACCCCAACATGTTTTTCTCATGCTCATGATTTCGATGTGTCGGTGGATGTCATATATGACTTGTCATGCTTTAAATATGATGTGGAAAATGGAAAAACGTTGTTAAATCAAAGAATTTACTTTTTGGGTTTCTGTTACAGGAATGAAGTCCCCTCAGACGACATCCCCTGTGGGTTGTTCACTTACATGTTCGAAGGGCATGTTAAGCAATGGTGTCTCACATTGCCCACAACCTCTATACACTCTTTCAATCACATGTTCAAAGAGTTAGGCTGTGTTTTCTTCTTTTATGACTGTAAAGCACATAATTGCAAAATTTTGAAATTACGAAATGCACGTGATGAATCTATTGCGCACTTTTATGAACGCTTTCGTCATTACTTTTTTGAATTTCTAGAAGATGAAGTTGATTGGAAATTTTTGACTGAAAGATTTCAGTATCTTCTTCACATCTCAAAAAATCCGCATGAGTTAGAATCTTTCGAGCCCCTCCCAACATACCTTGGTGTTAGAGCTTCTAAGTATGAGACGGACAAGGTTGCTGTCACATGTGACCCTTCATCCCATTCTCATCAAACAACTCTAGCTCTATAGGATGAGGTGGGAGAAATTGTGAACCTACCTATTGAAATGTCATATCTTCCCACCCCACCTGCTCTAGATTTCTGTGCAGAATTGGACTGCAAGCCTGATGGTTATCACATTGTCTCATCCCCACGACCTCTGTCCACTAGTTCCTTTGATCCTCTAGATTTTGGTGTCTTGTGTTCATCCATTCTGGATTCAACATGTGATGTTCACGAGGATCAAGTTATTGACGGAGTTGGTGTTGAGTAGCCAGCATATGCTATCATTTTTTATGATTATGTGTGGGAATCTAAATAAGAATTTGCGGTGAAGGATGACCTCCTTCTGCCCACACCTCGTCTGATTTATCCTGACATCTTCTGTGATTCTGCCATTTTTTATTTTTCTTGTGAAAATTTATCCCGAGATGTTTCCACTTCTAATCATTCATAGAACACACATGATGTCAGTTTGTCATTTAATTGTGGAGAGGACAAATATTTCTTTCTGAATCCCCTTGACCTCTCATCTTTCATTTCTGGAAATTCAGAGGGTAAAGTTTTTTGTTTCTCATAAACCCATCACTATGATTCGTTAGATAATGAGGATGTCGATGTCAATCTCAAATTTTTGATTGTGGCTGTCGTGATCTTTTCACTCGTTCATGAGATCATGATTCTAATTCACCTACTATTGATCATTCTAAGCCACCAATCTTTGATGATCCATATTATGATGAAATGGAAACCCCTCAAGCCGTCGAGACACTTTAGCCCAAGATGATGGTTATGTTAGGTTCTCGTAGCCTTGAGGTCAGTTCCACTTTTGATAATAAATATATTGAATCACCCTAGGCTCCTCATCACTCTCTTGTTTACATTGAAAATCAATCTAGTTCACAATTTTCACATCCTCCAATAGAACCACATAATCCTATCACTCATGCATTGGAGGAGTCATATGTAGCAAGCACTATTGTGAAACGAAAATTCTCTTCCTTTTTCATGTTTTCTCGTTTGTCATGTTCGAAAGAGTCTACACCCTTGTCGTCCATGCGCAGTGTGACACAATACCATAATACGTCTACAGGGTGCCTTTCATGTGCTTTCACTTTTTTATTTTCTGTGGACACATTCAAACTTTGAACGTTCTGGTTTGCATTGATTTATCTTTCTTGTTTGTTGGTTTGATTGAATATCTTTCTTGTAAGTCACACCATCACTTACATGGGTTAATCAATGCACCAATGGATGCATTGGAAATATCACTTCACATGAGTTGGCCCATGTTATGCTTAGCTTAGGAGTAGGAGTAGTGTTTTCTTTCTGGTTTCTTTTTTCTTACTTGATTTTGTTTTCATCTTACTTCTTTCCTTCACTTGCTTCTTTGTTTATGCACTCGTAGGATTAGTTTACCCACGAAATCGTGTTTGGCTTCTTGAGACAAGAAAGGTAAAATATAAGAGGACTTATACAAATATAAAAATTTGGTTATCTGTCTTCCATCTCCTTATGAATATCTTACATTTCTTTTAGTCAATGATACCCTGATGGAAAATAAGTTCCTTTCAGAGTGAGTCTTGGTGAAATCACAACGCTTGCACTTTTAACTAGTACTACCTACTCTAATCGGTTTTCTATATTTGATTAACCCTTGTAAACTCAGTCAAGTAGAGTGAGGTGAGGGGGAAAACCTTAAAAAGTATGTTAGAGGTATATATAAACATCCTTCTTTGAAGGGAGAACCTCTTCTCTCTCAATAAGTCGGGATCCCTCTTTTGCCTCATGAAATAAATAAGTGCCTATGCACAATTATTTGAAAAATGAAAAATAGAAAAAATAAAATAAAGGCAAAATAAGAGAAAGGATTCCTATGTGGGGGGTGAAGCAAGTAACTCTATCGGGGTATTGTCCAGGCTCGCTGGTAGCGAAGAAATTCTTGTGTTCCTGAAGTGACTCCGTCGGGGCACCGTTTAGGCCTACTCGCAACGGAGCAACACCGGAGATGAAACTAAAATTGTGACAATCTATATTACTTGTGCATCAATATACCCCTTGTCCCCAATCGAAACAAATTAGTTAACTTGGCTTGGTAATAAGTGTCAAGGTTGAACATTGTTGATTGGTCGTTGATTAAAAATGAGACATGCTATATTGAGACACAAGCTGGAAAACCTATGCTTTCATTAAACAAGAAAATTGTATGGTGCAAGGTTGGTGTAGCCAATACAAATCTGATTTGTATCTTGTAATCATTACTATTGAGCTATGATATTTAAACTCTATTTTATATAACAAATTTCAAATTTTCATATTTGAAAATGAAGAAATAGGTGTTGAACAGTTTGAGAAGATCAAGAGACAATGCCTCATTTCATTTTCCTGAAGAGAATACAAACAACCAAGAATCCATGATTATAAAATATACATTTTTGAATGGAAAAAATTTTTTTTGTTTGAGTGGAGCAGTTTGTATGAGAGAGATCATGAGTAGAAATAGAAGGCAAACATAATTGAAAATGTGCAGTGGACTTGACAGCATAAAGCTATATTAGGTAACTAGAACTCTTGAATTGATATTGTGATTGAGACATTGCAGTCTCTTTTCAAGTTGCAGCTTGATAAAGAACAAGTGGTAGCCTGTTGAGGTAGGAGCCTCATGTGGGTTGTAGCCTGTAGAAAATTTGTGGAAGTTGGAGCTTTCTTTGAGGTAGGAGCCTCTTGTAGGTTGGAGCCTAAAAATTTTGATGTAATGAGGAATTAGGAGCTTGCCTTCACATCACTTTCAGCAAAAAAATCGTGGTTTTATCCCTTACGAGTTTTCCACTTATATCTAGTGTCTTCATGTGATGTTTCTTGAATATTGTGTGAATTCTCTTGAATTATGAATAAGTATATCTGCAAATTTCTCTATCTGGTAACTGCAAAAGAAAACCATTAATAATTGAGTATATACATAAATCATTAGTTGCATAAGAAGAAATTTAAGTTGAGAAAAACTTAAGTTTAAAATGATTGATTCACCCCCCCCCAGTAATTTCCAAACATAAATATCAATTAGTATCAAAGCCAGTTCCTTCAGTAGCAATCTAACAACTAGAAGGAGGTTATAAGTAAGTAAAATGGCTATTCAGGAAGGATGTTCAACAAATAAAGCCCCCTTGTTTACTAGTACAAACTATGCCTTCTGGAAAGTGAGAATGAAGACATATTTAATGTCACTTGGAGTAGAAGTTTGGGTTGTTGTGATGGTAGGGTATATAGAACCAAAAGAAATGATTAGTGGCATAGATGCCAAACTAGATTTTATAGCTAATGCAAAATCTATGAATGTACTTTTAGTGGATTATGTGAGTCTGAATTTATTAAAGTAATGCATTGTTAGACAACTAAAGGTATTTGGGTTAAATTAGAAAATATTCATGAAGGAGATAAAAAGGTAAAGATGGAAAAATTCCAACTATATAGAACACATTTTGAGACTTTAAAAATGAATTAAGATGAAGATATAGCTAATTTATTTTTAAGAGTTGATGAAGTCATAAATGTCATGATGGGTCTAGGAGAAACAATCAAAGAAAGTGTGATAGTTCAGAAAATATTGAAGTCATTACCTTCTAAGTTCAATCCTAAGGTTTCAATTATAGAAGAGACAACAAACTTTGAGACTTTGAATAGGGATCAACTACTTGGTTCCTTAATAGCATATGAGATGAGAATTCAAAAAGGGAAGTCAGTCACTAGAGAGGTAGCTTTTAAGGCAGACAAGTCCAAAGAAGAAAATGAATGTTCATGCTTAGGTTACGATGAAGAAGAAACAAAATTTTTCAAAAGCTTGAAGAAAGGTACAGGTAAGTACAAAGGAAAACTTCCATTTAAGTGTTTTAATTGTGGAAGAGTGGGACATTATGCCTCAAAATATCCTTATAATAAAGAATATAATTAGCCTAATGGGAAAAAAGAGAAAGTCTAATAAAATGCAGAAAGAGAAAAAAGTTTAAAAGGAAAAAATTTTATGCTCAAGAAGGCAGCAATGTATCTGAAAGTTCCAATGAATCCTCTAGTGAAGATGGAACTAATGAATTTGTGTTGATGGCCTTGGAAGAACTTGAAAAAGATTGTGAGAAATATGAAGAAGAAGAGGAAGGTGAGGTAGATCTTGAGGGGGAGTTGATCAGTGGCTTGGATGAAATAGAAAGGCTTAAACAAAAGAATAGAAAGTAGAAAGATATATTGTTGAAATTTGTAAAAGAAGAATCGAATTCAGAAGAAATTATCAAGTTGAAAGTTAAACTTGAATAAGAAAAGAAGGCGGAAGACACTTTGATTCAACAAATAAAGGAGAAAATCCAAGAGTGTGAAAGATTGGAAGAAGAGGTGGTAAGTCTGAAAAAGAGGCTAAGGAAGGCACAAAATGAATTAAACACGAATATTCAACATATAAGAGGTTCTGAAAAACTGGATGTGATATTAAATGCTCAGAGGTATCCACACATAAAGGTTGGGTTAGGCTATGAAGGAGAATCCAGTGAATCCAAGGCAGAGGATAAAAGGACAATCACTTTTGGAAAAGTTGTTAGAGGAGACAATGATAGTTCACATCAATCTGAGAACAAAAAATTGAGAAACAATTCAAATTCAAATGAAAAACTACAAACAAACATTTATGAAAAAGTACAAAAGAAAAAAGGAATGGACAATCAAACAAAAAACTATCAAAGACCATACTTCTTCAGGAGACAAGATTATCAAATGTTAATATGGTTATATCCTCAAACGACATCCACTACCAGGTACATATATTTTTTCTATGGATATTGTTCCTGGTATAGGAATTTTGGAGATAAAGCCATAGATTGTAGAGGTTATGTCAGAATAAATGATTTGGTAAATTATAAGAGAATTAAAGCTAATAATGGATTCACAAACATCAAAACAAACATGAATCTAGACAAAAATGTGTTTGCCTCTCTCCTTGATATCACTGAATGTTTCTATTATCACAACTTTGGGCACAAGTCGTATGAATGTCAGCTTAAAGACAATAGATTATCATCTCAGAACAATTATAGAACAAATGGATGCATGCAATGGAGAAAGGAGAGGGAAGAAAAGAAATTTGATAAGTGTGACCTAGTTCTATATGTTTAAGATCAAAACAACAAATGGCACGTGGATAGTGGTTGCTCTACACATATGACAGGAGATAAAAGAAAGTTTGTATCCCTAGATGAAAATATAACTGGAAATGTCACATTTGATAATGATGAAGGAGGAAGAATCAGAGGAAATGACACAATTAGTCTAAATAATGGAAGAGGAAGCGATTATGATGTATTGTTTGTATATGGTCTAAAACATAATTTGTTGAGTGTAAGTCAAATGTGTGAAAAAGGTTGTGATCTTCTATTCAGAGCTTAACACCGTAAAATCAAGCCAACAATTACTGGGAAGATTTTGGCTAAAGGAGTTCGAACAAAGAATAATGTATATATATTGAAGGAAGAGAGTGAAGAATGTTACATTAGTAAACACGATGAATTGTGGCTATGTCATAGGAGATTTGGGCATCTCAATTTTGATCACATCATCAAGCTTAGTAAGAAGAGAGTAGTTAGAGATCTACCAACAATAAAGAAGACATTATATGCAAGTCATGTAAAATGGGTAAAAAAACACGAACATCATTCAAATTCAAAGATAAACTATCAAGTAGTAAGTCTTTGCAACTAGTTCATATTGATTTGTGTATGTCTTCTAGAACAAAAGCACCAAGAGGAGACAAATATTTTATGTTGATAATTGATGATTATTCTAGATTGACATGGGTGGCATTTCTTAGAAATAAGTTAGAAGCATTTGAGAAGTTAAAAATATTCAATGCATTGGCAGAAAACCAAATGGGGTGCAAGATAAAGTGCATAAGGTTAGACAAAGGAGTTGAATTTACTTCAGATTAGGTCTCAAATCTATGCGATGAAATTGGCATAAAACGACAATATATTATTGCAGACACACCTCAACAAAATGGAGTTGCAGAGAGACACAACATATATGTTCAGAAAATGGACAGAGCCATGGTGCAAGAAAGAAACATTTTTCAAACATATTGGGTAGATGTGGTACATATAGCAGTACATATTCTAAGTAAGGCACATCTCAGACCAAACTGTGATAATACACCTTATGAACTGTGGCACAGTAAGCCAATTTCAATCAAACATTTTAAAGTATTTGGGAGTAAATGTTGTATTAAAAATAATGATGAAAAACTAGGAAATTTTGATGCTCAATTAGATGAGGGAATATTTTTGGGATATTCATAAAAAATTACGGGATACAAATGTTATAATAAAAGACTACATAATATTGTGGAATGCATAGATGTAAATTTTGATGAAGAGCTACCTGATAAGAACAACAACATAGGTTTTATCAATCCTCCATATCATCATCATTATGATAGTAAAGAAAATGAAGTACAAGATGAAGAATTAAAAAAATGCAGAGACACATTTAAAAGGTCCCTCAAGACATGCACAAAAGAATCACCCTAAAATTCAAATCATTGGAGATAAAAGTGAAGGAATGCAAACAAGGATTTTGCATTTTCTAAGGCTAAACTAAATCAAACCACTTCACCAATTTTTTCATCATATGTTTCTTCTTTATTTGGACACTTTTTTATAAATCCCAAGATGACTAAGTGCTTACAAGATTATCCAGTCCATGTGTTGAATGTATAAGGGTCACTATTGTTGTGTTTTCATCGGGCATCCATTCCTTGTTTTCCTAGTGAGTGTGGAGCCACCTCAACCCGGTTATTCCTTGGAGCACATCTTTCATTTCTTTCGGGTGGATGTAGATAGGAAGGCCCCTTACCTTACTCAATTCTTATGCATATCACATGCTATCCAAGCACCCAAGAGACCGAACCTTCCCTTAATTACAATTTCATTGAACTCCCGAGCACCAGCCTTCCGGGATGTTGTCATGACTATATCACCCCGCGCATATGTATGGATACTTACACTCGCTTTCCTAGAGACCCTCTCACCCAAGTGATTTTAGAAATATGTTTTAAGTAAAAGGTCGGACCCTAGGCAGTTGTATGTTATAATATGAGAAGGTTCTCGCCTTGCATTAGTAATTCGCGTAACCCTTTTGAACCCGGATGACCATTCATATTCCTCCTCAAGAACATCCCGGACACATTTTCCTCTAGGCTACTATAGTTGGATCCCTCTAAGAAAACCCATTCTTAAAACAACTCAGTGATTTCTTGTTGGTAATTTCATATTCTCCTCGGGCTCCATTCATCTAGGTTGTTGGGGACTATCCTCAATGCTCGCCAACTCATACTACTCTTTTGAAACAAATTGTGGCATCTGTCATGTTCGAGTAGCCACTATGATAAGGTGACAAATTGGTGAGCACACATAGAATAAGAAAAGGAAATGCACCATGGTAAATTTTGATTTCTCATTCTCTTTTGATTTTCTTGTTTATATCTCGCTCCACTTTAATAATCAATATGAAAGCTCCAAGCCTTTTCTATATATGTATATCCACGTTGTTGCATAAGTTGGGACTTGGCTTGATTCCATGGCACTTTATAGAAAATTTGGATCTAATATAAAATCAAAACAAGCAAAGAGAATAACTGTTGCTACAATTCATAATGAAGCACATTTTCATTTCTGATGATTTTTGTTTACTTCTAATGAGTCAATATTCTTCTAGTGTAATGCTTGATGTAGTTTAGACGCAATAAATTGATGGTATTGAGTGCACAAAAACTACATTAAAATGTTACTTTTTCATACTTTAATTTCAATCAAAAGAAGTTACCTATTTTTGAAGAAAATCAATATCTTTCAGGTAGTTTTTAGCAAAAGTCTTCAAGGTATGTTTCATATGCTCATTTTCATATATTGCCATTTTCTTTATGCATATTATATCAGACTTATTTTTTAATAATTTTTTATCTAAAACTTTTTTTTTGTAGTTCTATAAGAGTTGATTTGAAAATTTAGCACCCTTGCTTACTCAGACTTGGAATTCGTTCTCCTTTTTCCCTTTTTTTTTAAATTATTATCTTGGCAAAGAAACTATGATGTTGATTAAAATTGCAAATAAGCTAAAAGTGGGAGTATCTCAACCTCTATTTTTCTTTCGCTTAAAATTGTCATAAGTCTTGTTTTTGTTAGGAAATCATCAAGTTTTTTCCATGTTGGCTTAATTTCGAAACAAGAAAATTTTCAAGAGGAGAAACTTCTTATTTAGCTTCATCCTTGTCATAATTGTTATCTAGAGTTATAATTTTTGTTTGAATAAAAATTTAATCATTTACAACTTTGCGAGACAACTTAACAATACCTCAACTTAAGAAAAAATTGCTTCATGTCCCTCATACTTGTTCTTTTGTTGAGATGTTTTTATAATTTGTCTTGTTGATGTTTTCTTTCAATTTCGGCTTTTCATTCAACTTTTCATTTAGCTTGCATTTCTCCTCCTCTTTTGAAAATTTTAGAGTGTGTCAATTTCACTTTTTCTTTGGATTGGATTTGGTGATGTTACCAAGATTTATATGGAAGTTTTTTTTTAATCAACATTGGTCAGCATGCATGAAGAATTTTTACTCTGTCAATTTCATGGGTTTTCACTTACCGTAAAGGGACATATTTATTTAATTCCAAGTCTTCTCACCTCAATTATTTTCCCATGGAGGAACCCTCATATTTTCCAAGTGATATAGTTTATCTTTCCAAGGAAAGAATTGTCTTGAGTCTAACTCAATGGATCCCACCCATACCCCCACTTTACATAAAAGCCACTAGATTGTTAGTTGTAGGGAAAGATGAGGAAATAAAAAATTTATAAGTGTTATATCCATTGTATTTAAAATATCTTTTACCACCCCTCCCTCTTCACCCAATTGCAAAAAGAAATTTTCTAAATAAATTTTATTAAAAGTATTGAAAAATAGGGTTGAAAGCACATATGTGTGGAAAGCACAAGTAAACATGTTGGGGTACTGAACAAGCTCACTAGCAGTGAAGTGATGTCAGGTAAGGGAGATTATTAATATAAATGGATGCATACTTTCTTTAAAACTTCATATTCATACCTCTTTTGTCACTCATAGAAGGTAAATTTAAAATTAAATATTTTCCCATAAAAACAAACATAGATTCATGGTTTGGACTTAATTTGTTTCAAGTATTTATCCTTTTAGAACTTGTATTGCTTTATCATTTAATATGGGGCCCATGGGAAATATTTTAATGTTTGAAGGCTTGATAGAATTCATCATCTTAACCTTTTGGTAAATTTGTCTTCATTACCTTTTTAACCTGAGATAATTGCTTCTTCCCCAGTAGCCACTACTCCAGCAAAACAACAACCCCCATTTTTACATTATTACCTAATAATGGGGACCCTCTATGTAAATTTTTGGTCATATCACTTCTTTCATGCTTGATTTTTTATTTTTTTTGGGGTTTTCATTTTTCTTAGTTTTCTACTTTGATCACTTTATTGTGTGTGGTTTCTTTCCAGCATCCCAATGACTCTTTTGTTGAGTTTGGATTTATGGTTTGCAAATGATGTTTGTCTAGAGTTTGAGTGATTTTCACTGCCTACACTTAATTATGTACAAAATGTGTTTTACTTCTGTTGGAAACCTTTGAGCACTACTAAGAGGGGGGATGAATCAGTAGTTGGATCTTCTTATCAATTTTTCCTTTTATCACTTTACTTACTGAATCACAAATACATTAGCAACAACCCATAAAAACCATAGCATGTGCATAACATAAACATAATTGGAAACCATAATTAGCTACAAAACAATAAACATGCACACCACATCAATCACACATGAGACACAAAATTTCTATTGGAAACCCTTATGGGAGAAAAACCACCCTTGATGTTGCTGCTCTGCTCTAAATTTATATTATGTCAATAAATTAATATTTTACATGGTGTGCTTACTCCCATCCGCATGGAGACTCGACCTCATACACAAAATTCCAACACTTATCGGCTAGGAGACTTGATACTACCGATCATCTCGGAATACTTGGTTCTCTACGGATCTCTACTGAGTACCATCTGTTGAAGGCCACCCTGATCTGTCAATCCTCACCAAACTACCATTGGACTATCCAACCACCATTGGATTGAGAAACTTGTTCCTTTTGTTGAAGCTTTGACATCACTGCTCCTCTCTCATGAAGTCATTTCTCCTCTCTACTATGTGTACCCTTTCATGTATTTTGAAACTAGATCCCAAGACATTATGCTCAAACAGAAATCATCTATACATACATGTTCTCAACAACAAGATACCATTATCAAATCAATATAAAAAAATGCACCAAATATGTGCTCACCTATACAAAAATGTTTCGACACAAAACTGAATATCAGACCCTCACAACAATAGAATGTTGCATACTACATATAACATCATAAGACACATGGCTATGTGCTACATGAATCAACATCTCCTACAAAAAAAGTGTGAGAGGATCACCAACATATACTTGAGCATCATACAAAAACTTCTCCAAATGATCTCTACTCTAGCAGCATCAATTATGATCTATTCTGAATCATGCTTCGGATATGCACATTATTAAGTCATTAACACACATGGGCTGAAGCATCTATGTTATCCAATAGGTATGAATCATAATCTCCTTCTCTGCAACCTTCTCACTCACTCACTACTATCATGAATCAATCCTCAGCTCCAAGATCAAGTATATAAAACATGTAGGGAAAAATTGAGCTTAGGGTTGGTATAAAAGGTGCACACATTCGACCAAATCAATCCACTAAGGTCACTACTAGTGCACTAAATGCATTCACATAATGAGAGGAAATTTTCAAACTATTCTTAACCTTTTCTAACAATTATGGAAGCCTCTGGGAATTTCCAAGTTAATTTCCTTCCGAACAGTGGGAGGAATGCAAATATTTTCTCGTGTTTTTCCCCTAGTCGCACCCTTGACATAGAATGAACTCAATTGTGGATATAACCACTCCCATAGCCTAGCCTCCATGAAACTGAAGCATCCCAACCACTCCCATAGCCTGGCCTCCATGAAACTGAAGCATCCCAACCACTCCCATAGGCCTATGTGCATGCGACTGGGGCTTAGGCTCAGGAAAACCATCAATCCTACATATCATGACCTCTACCATACGTTTCATCCTCTTCCCTTGCATTTGTACATGCCTCAAGACTTATGACATGGCCTCTGACACCTCTAAAAATTTATCAAACAAGCCTCCCAAGTATCACTACCAAGCTGATCTAGAAGGGTCAACAAACAAGGTTGGCAAGTATGCCAACAAGTCCTCCACTCTCCATTAGACCTCTGACCAAGTTGCAACACATTTGAAGAACCTCTGCAACCTTTGTAGCACCATCATCAAGCCATCACATCAGTAAAACAAGTCTCCTCATAGGCATAAACATGAATACCTAATGAATACCTAGTTGACAACTCAATTAGTGTGCCATGAACGATCTCCATCAAATGTAGATCTACATGATCAACATATAGCAACATCATCTTCTTGTAGCAGCATCATCCAACTATCTTGCAAAATCAACAAGCCATCATGACATGTATATCAATGCACATGCCAATACATCCAACTCCTCCATGACCAACATGCTACCATCAAGCTCCATCAATGCCATCACATGATTCCATGCCAACAAGTGTGTCATCATTAATAAGATCAATCATCAATACAAACACATACCAACACACCATGTTCC
This sequence comes from Pinus taeda, assembly GCA_000404065.3. NCBI lineage: Eukaryota > Viridiplantae > Streptophyta > Pinopsida > Pinales > Pinaceae > Pinus > Pinus taeda. Next base: position 116,318 of record APFE030924636.1, read on the forward strand.
ATCAATATGAAACATGAGGTTGAAATAAGTGTATGACCTCAAGAGTTGAAATCAACACAACCATCTCACTGTTAATAGATCAATGCCAATCACTAGGACCACCAAGTCACCATCCATCACACATGCATATGACAAGTATGACCATGACCATGATTTGTTGACATCAATTCCAACATAACAATGCCAAAAAACTCCCCCTTTGGCATTGATGTCAACCTCATCAACACGTGAGCCTGATCTCAATGCATCCAAATCTCTCCAAATTCTCTCCCCCTTTGACATCAATGGAAAAGGGCCAATTCCATATGAATAGGAAACAGGAACTAAAGTGAAACTGGAGGATACATCTCTACATGGCTGAAATATAATGCATCAAAAATCATGCATGCCTCCATATAAGAAACATATATAAGCAATCATCATCCAGAGCAATGTACCAATCAATAACTACTAGCAATAAGCATCATATGCCAACATAAGGCAACCATACTCATCATATGCAACATCATCATATTAACAACTATGAGAAGAATCAGGTATACATATGAGCATCATCATAAAATGTTACAACATCCACATGAGGAAAGCATGCACAATATCCCCCATGACTACATAGCAACAACCACCATAACATCTCATCACATGAGGCCAAGAACTTCACTGTCATAGCATAGTATGAGGTATAGAATGAACACCTACAAGCAGACCATAATTCCAACAATGTATGGCTGAAGTAAATAGGAACAAATAATTCTCCCCATGAACACATTCCATATCCAAGCTGTAGAGATACCAATTGTTGGGTCGAAGTGACCACTTCTGCTGCAAGCAATGCTTCCTTTGACTAATAAACTGAGACTCCACATGGCCATGACTCAAGTGACATATACAATGATAAATACATGTTTGTAGCAGCGACATAAGATCTCATATATGACTATTACATGACCATAAGATGACCTCATGACTCATGGCTATATGACCCAAAAGATAGTACATCATAATTACATGGCCCCATGAGAAATATAGATGAATATATCAATGAAAAACATGGCTGCTATAATCATCTCCTATGGGACAATGACTCAAATATGTAATAAACTATGAAAATTACATCATCATTAGCCCATACATGTGGTTGCAATAAGACTCCATAAGACTCCTCCAAAACTAGCCTATCACCATGATGACTCAACATACTATTGACAGGACTCAATACCAACATAAAATGATGAGCCAATAATGAATACATGGATTTAATGCATATAATAGCCCATACATGGTTGGTTCATGTCACATGTCATCACAAAACATCCTGGTGTCATGATTACAATCTATGCATGGTTGCACATCTTTTCAGCCAGTTTTTACTGGAAACCAAAAGCATATACGTGGCTGAAAAATGTGCTCTTTTTCACTCATACAACATATGTATAAAAACTATACAAATATGAGTGAAAATGATGAAGAATATGCCAAATATCGCATGTAAATCACATACCATGCATAGCTCCCCCTAAGATCAATATACCTCCAATAGATAGGTTGATCCTATGGACCTGAATATGCATGAGGCTCAAATGAACTCATCATATTCTGCTACAAAATCCATCATATGCTCCCCCTAAGGTTATGCACCTCTCATAATATGTAGTCCTCTATAACCATGCATGATATAACCATGGATTGTAGGAGGGAATTCTTTTGACTGGATGAAGAGTTGTTGCTCCTTCTTTCTCCACACGGTTTTTGGATGTTTCTTCTCTTGCTTCTCTTTCCTCCTCTCTTACTTCAGTTTTTTAGCGTTAGATCCCCTTTGTTTTTGTTGTCTTTGACGGTTTTGACTTGAATAACGGGGCAACAAAAAATCTCTTGCCATATGGCCAAATATATGAAAAATATAGAACTCCACATGGCCAAGATATGAAGTAAGAGGATCAAATATTCTACTTCTCATGTTAGATCTAAACCATGCATGAAATATGTCTCTCCTCCATCGGTTAGACCTGCAATGTATTTTGTTATGGCTAAACAAGTGACATGAGTAGAAATAACCATAAGAATAAAAAATGTACCTGTTGGTCATTCTCCTTGGCTGCTAATATTGTTGGAATCTTTGTTGATATGATTGATATGTTCTACTCCAACAATTTGCTGGAACATGCCAAAACTTGTGACAATTGTAGCATTGTATGTCATGCATCAAAGGAATGAAAGGACTTTTCTTTCCTTTGAAATCTAATAGAGTTTCCATGATCATCTCTACGAGCAAAAGATCTTCTGAAAGTAGGTGCTCCTTGAGATTTTCTTTTCTACTGCTTGATCGACTGTTAGTTCTGCTTTCTTTTCTGTTGTTGGTTCTTTTGTTTGCTAACTGGATGCTGGGTCTTCTTCTTGTTTCCTTGGATATCATTTTTGCTACTGGAATTATTTTCAATAGGTTTATTGTGTTCTTCTTTGGTGTCCTTACCTGCATGCAAACTACATTCACCCTTTTGAAATCCAAGACCAATTTTATCCAATGGTGATATTTGGATGTCAAGCAAATTATCCAAGACTATTGTGCTCTTCTCCATTTTCCGTTGCTTTCTCAAGGAAGCCACTTATGTGTCCAATTTCTCAACCTCTTCAACATTTACTTCGTATTTCTTCCGCATACCTTCCTCAACCTTTTCATATTTGACCAATTTATCTTTTAATCTCACTATCACTTCCTTGAGCTTGGCCTCCTTATCATCACGGATCTGCAATAGTCTTTATTAATCCTTACATGTAGTTGTTAGCCAAGAAATCTAAGATCTATGACTCTTAAAATAATTCTCATCTTCACTAGCCAATTCACCATGATCAAAATATGAATATCAAAATTATAACTCAATAGAAAATTGTTAATGTTTATACCTTTAGGTGCAAAATTTTTTGATCTCTCCTCATCATCTACTAAATAATGTGCACTGAAAGAATGAGACTCTTGTGGCTGAGATTCTTGTTTTTGGAGGCTCTTCTTCTTGTTATTATTCTTGTTCTTCTTCTTATTGCTCTTCTTCTCAATTTCCTTATTGTTGTTGGTGTCATCTCCAAAAATTTATTCTAGCTTGTCCCACATATCTTTGGCATGTTTGAAACCCACTAGTCTCTTCATATCATCATTATGAATATTATCATAGATTATACATCGTGCTTGTGCATCATGCTGCAAAACTTCATATAGAATTGGATATTTTACACAACCTTCACACACTACTTTCCAAATGTTAGATATAGAAGATAAAATTTGAGATTTTACATTTTTGTACCATACCTTGTAATTTTCAGTAGTGAGGATAGTCATTCTGAAAAACAAAATCAAATATCTTCCAACAAACCCCATATATACTCTCTAGTGATCAATCTGCAACCAAGATCCCCACTCTGATACCAATTGTCGGAAACCTTTGAGTACTACTAGGGGGGGGTGAATCAGTAGTGTGGTCTTCTTATCAATTTTTCCTTTTATCACTTTACTTACTGAACCACACATACGTTGGAAACAACTCATAAACATCATAGCATGTGTATAACATAAACATAAATGGAAACCATAAGAAGCTACAAAACAATAAACATGCACACCACATCAATCACACATGAGATACAACATTTATGGTGGAAACCCTTCCGGGAGAAAAACCATCCCTTTTGTTGTTTCTCTGCTATGAATTTCTATTATGTCAAGAAATTTATCTTTTACATAGTGTGTTGACTCCCATCAGCATGGAGACTCGACCTCATATACAAAATTCCAACATTGATCGGCGAGGAGACTTGATACTACTAATAAGCTCGAAATACTTTGTTCTCTATGGACCTCTACAAACTACCATCCTCTAAATGCCACCAAGATCAGTCGATCCTTGCCCAACTACCATTGGACTATCCAACCACCATTGGATTGAGAAACTTCTTCCTTTCGTTGAAGCTTGCTTCACCATGACTTCTCCTCTCTTATGATGTCATGGCTCCTCTCCACTATGTGTACCTCCTTTCATGTATTTTCAAACTAGATCCCAAGACACTATGCTCAACAATAAATCATCTTTGTATACATGCTCTCATCATCAAATCAATATAAAAACAATGCAAAAAATATGTGCTCACAAATACAAAATTGTGTCGACACAAATATGAAAATCATACCCTCATAACAATAGAATGTTGCATACTACATATAACATCATAAGACACATGGCTATGTGCTACATGTATCAACAGCTCCTGCAAAACAAGTGAGAGGATCACCGACATATACTCCAGCAACATACAAAAACTTCTCCAAACGATCTCTACTCTAGTAGCACCAATCCTCATCTATTCTGAATCATGCTTTATATATGCACATTATTCAGTCATTAACACACATGGAATGAAGCATCTATGCTCTCCAATAGGTTTGAATCATAATCTCCTTTTCTACAACCTTCTCACTCTCTCACTACTATCATCAATCAATCCTCAACTCCAAGAACATGTATAAAAAAACATGTAGGGCGAAATTGAGGTTGGGGCTTGGTATCAAAGGTGCACAAATTGGACCAAATCAATCCACTAAGGTCACTACTAGTGCACTAAATGCATTCACGTCATGAGAGGACCTTTTCAAACCATTCTTGACTTTTTCTAATAATTCTGGAAGCCTCAAGGAATTTCCAAGTTAATTTCCTTCCGAACAGTGCAAGGAATGGAGATCTTTTCTTGTGTTTTTCCCCCAGATGCACCCTTGACACAGACTAAACTCAATTGTGACTATAACCACTCCCATATGCTAGCCTCCATGCAAATGAAGCATCCCAACTACTCCCATAGGCTTATGTGCATGCGACTTGGGCTTAGGCTCAGGAAAACTATCAGTCCTTCAGCTCAGGATGTTTGTCATCTGTTGCATCTTCTTCCCCTACATCTGTACATACCTCTAGACTTCTGACATGGTGGCTCAAACAAGCCTCCCAAGTGTCACTGCTAAGTTGACCTAGACAGGCCAACAAACAAGGTTGACAAGTATGTCAATAAGTCCTCCACTCTCCATCAAACCTTTGACCAAGTTGCAACTCATCTGAAGCACCTCTTCAACCTTTGTAGACTCATCATCAAGCCATCACATCACTGAAACAAGTCTCCTCATATGCATAGACATGAATACCTAGTTGAAAACTCATCTAGTGTGCCATGAATGATCTTCATCACATGTAGATATGCATAATTAACATGTAGCAGCATCATCCAACTATTTTGTAGCATCAACAAGCCATCATGACATGTCTCTCAATGCACATGCCAACACATCCAACTCCTCTATGACCAACATGCTACCATCAAGTTCCATCATTGTCATCACCTGATAACATGCCAACAAGTGTGTCAGCATCAATAAGATCAATCATCAATAAAAACAAATACCGACACACACCCTTGTCCATCAATTTGTAGCATGAGGTTGAAATCACTGTGTGACCTCAAGAGTTGACATCGATGCCAACACAACCATCTCATTGTTAATACACTAATGCCAATCACTAGGACCACCAAGTCAACATCCATCACACATGCATAGGACAAGTATGACCATAACCATGACTTGTTGACATCAATGCCAACAACTTCTGTCTTGTTAATTTAATTAATTTCAATATGTAGATATAATTATTTAATTAATTTTAACTAATTAACTTAGTTAGGTTAATTAATTTGTAATTATTATTATTTAATTAATTAAGTTAATTGCAATTTATTTAATTTAGTTGTAAATATTAATTTTTAATTTATTTAATTATTGAGTTTGACAAACACACAAAACCACCATACCCAAGAATGTATATATACAACCTTAACCATATAATATAAATAATATAAAGTTATTTTAAAAAAAAATATAAAAATTATATCTATATCCTATATTATATATGCGTGGAGCTTTGAGCTTGAAACAAAGAACTAAATACCAATTTCATAAACTCTCAGAATTTAATTTCCAAGCTCACATCATTATAAAATGAAATGATATTTTAAAATCCAAGTCAATAAATTTTTAATTAAAAATTTTATATAATACATTGAGGGAAGGCCCTCTCCACATGGAACCCGACTCCTCCCTCCCCTCAATTTCAAACCCCCGAGCTTGTGTTTCTCCTGTAATACAAAAAGCACGAGATTATATCATAAAGGAGGTCGTTGTTTTATGTTTCAAAGTAAATGTATATAGTATAGGGAGAGGGCCCACTCCACGTGGAGCCCGGGCTCCTCCCTCCCTTGCTCCAAAATAAACGTCCCGCGTTCATTATCGAGCCTCAAATCCACTTCTCATTTTTTAACAAGAGTTTATTAACTCTTATTTTTAATTATTTTAATATAATTTATTTTATTTTATAAAAATATTATTTTATTTAAAATTAATTGTTTTATATTTTAAATAGGTTTAAATTTTTGGTATCAATATAATTTTGGTTTACTTTAATTTGTATATATAATTTTTTATTTATTTTAATTATTTTAGAGTTTTATAAGAAAACATAAATTTCAATTATTTGTTTAGATATATATTTTTTAAAGTTTTGATAATTTTGATAATCTAATTTTGGAAGGCTTTATTTTGAGGTTTTTTTGGTCAAATGAGGTTTAAGATGGCTCGTTGGAAAGATAAAATTATGGAGAACAATATGAAAGTGTCAAATCAAGTAAATTTGAATATTTAATAGCCCAAAAATTTAACAGAATTTTGGGTAACGAATTTGCAACAAAAATTAATTTTGTTGAGTTTGATTTGGGAAAATCTCATTGGTCTGAAAGAATTGTTGTCACTAATTCATTCTCCAGATTACCTAAGTATTATTCAATTCTCTATAGGAAACAATCACAACATGGAACAGTTTTGTTTTATTTTTCCAATTTAATTTTTATTTGGGCAATTTGTCGAGAGAATTGGGATTTTGTTTAATATTTGCAAACTTAATTTTTACAATTCTGATTAGTTTTGGCAAAGGGCAGGTAAAAAGATCAACCCCAAAAATTCTTGGATCAATTGGAATCATCGAAGCCAAAAATGAGAAAGAGGATTTATAGCTCGAAAATAGATGGATCAGAATGGTATTCAGTAGCTCTCCATTTTTTGAATCATTTTGTAAATTCTAAATATGAGTTTGGAGAATGAGGAAGGGGTTCCTCTTTTCTACAACTTGGATACTCTAAGCACTCTTGTAAGGGGATTTTAGCTATAGGTGAAGGGGAAAACTTAGTTCTAAGTATTTGGGGATTTACTTTTTCAATATTACCATGTACGTTCTTGGATCAGGGCTTGCACTATTGCAGTCTTTTACTTCAGCAACAAAGCTCACGGGTTTTGGGAAATATTGTTGAGGATATTTCTCTATAAAATGGAGCAAGGATTTCAAGTTCAATTATTTTATGTTCAAACACTTGTATTTAATAATACAATTCATATTCATTCAATTGTAGATTTGTGTTAATTGTTTTTTATTTTTCACTTTTGTTAAATATGAGAATGATTGTGAGAAAAATTATTTATTTGATCTTGTAATATCATTGAATAGTTATTGGTTTTCTCATTTTCTCTTGTATTAAAAAGAAAAAAAAAAATTGAGTAACAATTTACTTAGAAATATGCTATCTAAAATTGATTTAACTGTCATTGGAATTAAGTAACTAATCTTTCATTGTTTTAAAATCTCTAAACAAAGCATGTTGTGTGTTTATAATATAATTTGTTAGAATTATTTCAACAACATGATATTCATCTTAAAAAGCATGTTAAATTCCCATTAATAATGAATTCTTGCACTTGGTATTTATGATATATCTTTTGAGTATCGAGTTAGGTTAGTTTCTTTTACTTTTTCGCGTTGCATTTAGATTAGATTTAGAGTTAGATTAATTGATTTCATTCTTAGAAGTAGCCTTACACAAGGGAAAACTTTAGTTTTGACTTGGTTGAGCCCTCAAGTCAACTTAGGGATTTCTTTCCTGCAAGCTAGCAGCAAGAAAGTAATTCCAATATCTCTCTTCTTATTGATATTTAATTAGAAATATCACAAGTCAGTAGGGAAAGTGAGGGGGTAACTAGACCCAATAGAAATAGTCGAAACCGCCAAAGCAAACATATAAGAGCTTAGTTTGGGGCTCTGACCAGGTAGCCTTATTAAATTTTTATGAGTTCAGTTTTGTCCATGAACACACCCATCATTATCCTCAACTCCCTAAGTTGAAGTGAATGATATAATCCAGGGGATTGGAGGGGATAAACCAATAACATGCAGTAATGCAGAATCCCTTCCCTCACCAAGGAGCGGTGGCCACACAGAACGAGGCCGCCCCTCCACCATATCAACATCCAATTCGGGGAAGTTCTAATGATGCAACAAACCGTGACATTTACATGGTGAGGATAGATGTCCTTTTACAATCTTGAAACTGTGACTATGGAACCCTTCCAGAAACTAATCCTTCCACATCAATTAATGTTAAAGCTATGCTTCCTTTGGTGTTTCCATGACCCTTATTGAACCCATCCCACATATGGTTATATGGTCATTGTTTCGTATGACACATAACGCAAAAGACGGTTACAGCTACAACATTATTGATTACCTAGCACAGTCACCTTCAGCCATGTTAGCGTTAGAGGTCCTACAAACTTTTCCAATGTAGCGGAAAGCCCTACTGTCTATTTTAGGTGAAATCCACCCATCTTATTTGTGATTAATAAGATTTTATTTGGACAATTAAGGACCATGACTACCATCGACTACCTTTCAGATTCCAGTCATTGTTCGGAACATCATAATGCATAGATGAATCATTGATGCTAGGGGCATCTACTTTTATCATGTGAAAGTTAGTTTCGCATAAATTTGGATCCCCTGAGCTCATTGCTTCCCCCATTACATTAAGAGCTTATAACGGGTTCCCTTCAACAATTGTAGGAATTTTCGAGAATGATCCCATAAAACTTTCCAGAAAAGCAGTCCTCATAGACATTAAAGTCCTAGATACACAGCTTGAATACAATATCATGTTAGGGCAAAGTTATGGGTATGCCATGAAAGCAGTAGCGAAATCATTGTTCCACACAATGATGTTCCCACACAATGAGAAATTAACTACCGTTGACCAACTTACACATTATGAGACACATGCATCCCCAACCCTTGATGGAGTGCTACCATTTGTTAGGTATGAGAATGAAGTGGTCCCATGCCTAATCGACATCAGTTCAAGGATGTTCAAAGCCTCGTCATTCCTCGGAACATATCCAGGAGATCCCCAATTAGTCATGTCAGTTTCCACATCACTAGTATGCATGATGAGTTCATCAAATGCTACCCAATCCTAGTACCCTCAACAAACTCCTGAAAAACCTAGCGTTGTGGAAACCGAGCCACCCTTCTTACCTTACGCAATATATCCCAAACACCTTTCTTATATCGTCCACCTAGTTTTGTCTTGCACCAAATCATGGCAACTCTCACGTTGCCTAACATGGCTCTCATGATACCTATTTGGTATTTGGTCCCATAGGCCATGTCATCAAGCTCAAATACTAATTCTACCATAGTGATTCCTTTAAACATCCCTCAATACACCACTCATCAAGAATTCATACAAGCATTGACACAAACAAGTGCCGCCAAAAGTGTTACACTTCATTTTTTCTATAACACCTCCACCTACATTTATCCACTTTCACTAGATTTCCTAGGGTAAAGATGAGCTAAGTTTCACCATGATAAGACTCAACCTCCTAGGTAACCTTAAGGAAAGAGAGTTGACAAAACAAGACCCCTAGGAGCTAATCCACCACTCCAAGTGCCCAACCCTTGAGTTAACCTAGAATTTCAATGAATTAAACCCAAATTCTCTCCCGTGACAAGGCATGCATGCGACCGGGACCATATAGTCACTCCCACAATGCCTGCAAGGGAGAGACTTCAATTTTTTTCAGCCAGTTCTATGCCAGAGACTATGAGATTTAAGCCATTTTTTCGAGGCTATTCTCCAAACCAATGCCTAGAGCTTGATGAAACTTTCCAAGAAAATAAATGACACCAAGGAAAATCCACAAACAAAAAAATTGATCAAGGGCTTGACCTAATGAAGCCCAACCATGACAGACATTTTGTCAAACACTTAGTAAATATTCAACCTACAGGTGTAAATAATAGATCTGAGCATAGGGGTCTCATACTTATCTGAGAATTGATATGAACCATTATTCCCTCATGGAATTTGTTGCATTATCATATATTAGGTGATAGATACATTGTCCATTCATTTACAAGTAAAACCATGAGATAACCATGACATGAACCAGTCATATAACCATGTTGATAACCAACATTAAACCATGTAAATATCAGAGATATGACAACCATCAAACCCACATATAAACAAGTGCAAAAGTAATAGAACTTAGCTTTCATTAGTCATAGGAAATCTAACCAAGTTCAAGACTTCCACGTACCAGTCAACCGTAGACATGGCTAAACCAAATATTTCTTTTAGCCTGTCACCCCCATGCCATATTCCAAGCATGAATGTGGGGTCTCATAGAACAACCAATCCAAGGAAAAGCAAGGGAATCTGGATGTTAAACTACCTCCACCCTCATCAATGTTGGGTTGTGTTATATTCTTTCCACGACTAGCCCACGTAGTTAATCGGGGGGCAGAGCCCCCCTTTCGTTGCGCCGATTGCGTAGCGAGGGGATCACAAGGGGTTTGAGGGGTGTAGGTAACCCACTTTATGGGGACCGGGGCAACGCCCCAGAGAATTTTGTTTTTGGACCCTATATTAGGTTGGGCGGACCTACCTATGTTTTGTGCATGATTTCACACATGGTTTTGGATGTGATGGTTTTCGGTCCATGGTTTTGGATGTGATGGTTTTCGATCCATGGTTTTGGATGCGATGGTTTTCGGTCCATGGTATTGGATGCTTCGACATGTATAAATATGTATTGTAACATTGAAAGGAATATCATGAAAAATCAAGCTAGTAGTCCTGGTTTTGGGATCTTGGGGAAAATCTCTGTGTATATGCGTTTTATGTGTTATGCTCTCGCATTGTTTATTTCCTGTGTTTTTAGAATTCGTATGCAAGTGATTTCTGTATGGGGTTAAAACCTACATTTGGTATCAGAATTGTTTTGGCTTCAAGGGGATGCCTTTGTTGCTGAGGAGTTTCGCTCGGGCCTGTGGTAGACCCTATTTAGTGGGAGATCTATGAGATCGATTCTAGTGGTAAAAGAAGATGGTGAGCAGTGGAAAGATAGAGATCAAGAAATCTAATGGTCAAATTTTTGAGTTGTGGAAACTGAAGATGGAGGATCTGTTGGTGGATAAAGATCAGTGGATCGCGGTAGATCTGGGTACTAAACCAA
>APFE030924636.1:130947-174178 GCA_000404065.3 Pinus taeda
AGAAATTTGATACATTTATACGGGGACTTGGCTTCACCAGAAGCAAAGCAGATCACTATGTGTATTTTAAATTAATTGGTGACTGTGTTATTTATCTGGTCTTATATGTGGATGATATGTTGCTGGTTGGGAATGACAAAGAAATTATCCAGGATTTGAAGACCCAATTGTCCTCCAAATTCGACATGAAAGATCTTGGTGCTGCAAACTATATTTTGGGCATGGAAATTAAAAAGAGATCGGGCAAAGAGGAAGCTCTGGTTAAACCAGAGGAAGTATGTCGAGACAATATTGCAGAGGTTTAACATGCAGGATAGTAAACCGGTGAAGGTTCCTATTCCTGTAGGTTGAGGTTATTACTGAACATGTGTCCAAGACACAGGAGGGGCTGTAACCCGTGTTCCATATGCAAGTTCAGTCAGTAGCTTGATGTATCAATGCGTCTGTACTAGACCAGACATTGCACAGCCAGTGGGAGTATTGAGCAGGTTTATGTCAAAACCAGGAAGGGAGACGGACAACAGTTTAAGCGGGTTTTCAGGTATTTGCGTGGCACTAGTGATTATGGTTTGTGCTACCAAGGAAGACCAGGATGGACAGAGTGTTGGATATCCGTGGCTTTGTTGATGCAGACTGGGCTGGAGATCTGGATCAGAGAAGATCTACAAGTGGGTATGTGTTTAACCTATTTGGAGGTGCAGTCAGTTGGATGAATAAGAAACAATCTATAGTGGCACTATCAACTACAGAGGCAGAATACATGGCAGCCACTCATGCAAGCAAGGAAGCAGTTTGGTTGTAGAGATTGTGTTCAAGTATGGGGTTAGTACAGGGAGCTATAAGGATAGACTGTGACAGCCAAAGTGCAATTTTCTTGGCAAAGAACCCTGCTTATCATTCAAAGACAAAGCACATTGATGTTCAGTATCACTTTGTGAGGGATATGATAGAAGAAAAAAAGTGTTGCTGGTAAAGGTGGACACTTTGAAGAATACTGCAGATGCATTGACAAAATCTGTGAGCTCTGAGAAGTTCTCTTGGTGTAGAGAAACAATGGGCATTGTAGGGCTGGATAAATGACCAAGCTCTCTTGTGGCCCCCTATGGAAAGAAAACAACAAGTGGGAGAATGTTTGGTTGTGTTATATTCTTTCCACGACTAGACCACGCAGTTAATTGAGGGGTTAGAAGGGGGGTGGAGCCCCCCCTCGTTGTGCCGATTGCGTAATGGGGGGGATCACAAGGGGTTTGAGGGGTGTAAGTAACCCTACTTTATGGGGTCCTTATATTAGGTTGGGCGGACCTACCTATGGTTTTGTGCATGATTTCTCACATGGTTTTGGATGCGATGGTTTTTGGTCCATGGTTTTGGATGCGATTATTTTCAGTCCATGGTTTTGGATGCTTCGGCATGTATAAATATGTATTGTAACATTGAAAGGAATATAATGAAAAATCAAGCTGGTAGTCTCGGTTTTGGGATCCAGGGGAAAATCTTTGTGTATATGTGTTTTATGTGTTATGCTCTCACATTGTTTATTCTCTATGTTTTTAGAATTCGTATGTAGGTAACTTTTGTACGGGGTTAAAACCTACAATAAAACCGTGATCACAACAAAATTGGTGCTCCGATCACAATTGAACCGAACTTGGAATGCCATCCAGAATCCATCACTATCCTTGAGGAATTTTTCGTCTCCTTGTCTCTCAAGATATATTGCAATCCAATCCCAGATCACTAGGACCGAAACCAAGACTAGTCTCTCAGGCTTTACCGCATTCTAAACCCAGATCCCTATGCCCTAAACTGAGACTCCTCCCTCAAGCTTTACCATGTATCCTGCCAAAACCAGTCAAGGCCTTTGGGATTGAAACTTGAGATCAACTCAACCTCGAATTCTGAAATCCATTTGGCAAACCAAAGCTCACAAACAAAAATAAACATCCCAACACCATGGCATCTGGAAAAAGGAAAGGTTGGGTTGAAAATTGTCATAACTCGACAAAACCATGCCACCGACAGTAAGAGAACCATACACCAACATGGAAACCCATGCATGTCCAAAGCAGCTAGGAAATCACACATGCAAAAGGTTACCTACAAGTATTTCTGTTGAAGCTTCTTCATCCTGCTTTCCTTCCTTGATCCTTGCTTTCCTTTCCTTTCATTCCCTTGCTTTCCCTTCCTTGATCCAAAGCTAGAGTGCTCCAAGAAAACTCTAAGTGACCAAAAGTGAGAGAGATAATAATGAGAGAGCTCCAAACTTGAACTGACCAAGAACCTGCCAACTGATCCTCATAAGCCTTTTTATCAATGAGGCCTCTATTTTCTTCATTTTCCATTATTTTCCTTCACTTTCCTCCTCACATGCAACCTGTGACCTTTCACCTTACTTTTCTCCTAATTTCCTTTATTTTCATAAATAAATGTGCCAAACATGTATTTTTACATTTTTAACACCTTTGCCTTAGCCTTTTGTTGGCTAGAGGGGGCATGACCTAGGTTCAGAGTTGTTTGCACCAACCAACAAAACCCTACACTATTATCCCTTCGGGGGATGCTAGAACTAGGTTTCTGCATCCAAAGACAGTGAGATGTGTATTCTGAAGATCCTACAGCCCAGATCTACCTTCACGCAGATCGCTCTACTACTGCCACTTAACCTAATTGTCTTTTAGATCTTCGCGAAGGTATACAAGCGTGCTTATCAGACAAAACATAGACAAATTCACACCTTTCTCCTAGCTAACGACAAACCTAGATCTGCCTTTGCATAGATCTACATGTTTTAATCAGTTATCTTAATAGATCTAGTTACTATCTTCGCAAAAAAAAATTATTACTTATATCATCCATTAACAGAACTGAACCTATTGAATCACGCATCAAGAATACAATATTTCATAAAAAGAAATATTCATAGCAGCAATATATATATAACTTTAAGCATAATTAAAAAAGAACACATATGCATTGATTCGATCCAAAATTGTCTTATATTAGATTCACCAATTCTAGTACAAACCCTTCAACCCTACGCACTAAGCTACAGTGGTCCACACACTCAGCTGCAGGGGTCTGTGCACTCTGCTGCAGGGGTTTGCGCACTTCGCTGCAGGGGTCCGCGCACTCAGCTATGGACTTACCAAGGCTTCTGTGCAATCAGATGCAGATCCTTCCCCTTCGCCTTATTATAGGAACAAAGCTTTCTGCCTTAACACCCTTCTAACACATCATGATTTATCAACTTGCTTCCTTGGTTAGTTCTAGACAGGCTAAGACTCAATTATTTATAGCTTCTTTCATTATGATACCATGGTCCACGGCTCATGGGTGAGTCTCAAAACCATCCTATCACTTACCCATACAATGGGCTAATGCCCCTTTGACTCTTATTTGATTTCACACTGCGCTTGCACATTTCGCAGAGTCTCTACCTTCTTTTACAAAATTCTCATCAAAATTGGATTAAACTAACAAAAATTGACCCTAGGGACCCTATCCCAACATCCCCCCAACACAAATATGGTGACTTGCCCTCGAGTTACTCAACTGGCTTTTTTACTTTCTGGCGGAGTTCACTGAACTCCAACTTTAAGATTTCTAGATCCACAATGCTCTAAACTATAGCTTGCTTCACTTCTTTGACCAACTTTTCCATAGTTGGTCCCTCTACTGCAAGTCGCATGGTCCTCTAAGTTTGCTGCAAAGCTTTCAACATTTCTTGAATTGTCTGAGAGATTTGGCTTGCCTCCTATGTCCAAGGTTGAAGCCAATCCTTTAGCACTGATTCTTTCCGTTATAAGTCCTAAACTTGTGCCTATAATATTTTTCCTTCCTGTAAGCACGTGAAGCGCTAGACTAGCACCAATATGCACGTAGTCTCCCTTACCTCATCGTATTTCTGTTGGGCTTCTCTAATTTCTGTACCCAACCTCTGCAAGTTGGGGTCCTCTTGTAATGTGTCCCATAATTCCATGGCATTGTTGAAGTGGACATCACAGCCTTTGACTGCATTTTATAGAGTAGTCATATGTTCCTTAATGGTTGTGTCGCGCTTCTCCCTGACCTTTGGCGGAGTAGTCGGTTGTAGCTTCAACTGTAATTCTGAAATCTACATCAAGAAGTTGAATGTGACTCTTTCGACTTCGTCTTTGGACTTGTGCACCAGAAAGAGTTGCGCATCTGACAATATTTCCTCCAAAATATTTGGTTCTTCACCGGTTTCAATCCTAGACAGGTGATCTAGACCTACATTTAGCCCGACAGGCTTCACAATTACTTCAAAGTCATACTCTTGAAACAATAAAAAACACCTGCAAATTTTCCCCCCAGCACAGGCTTATTGACCAGCTATCTTAGCGCGGAGTGATTGGTATAAATTTTAAAATGTTCGCCTAACAAGTAATGTCTAAAATTTTGCAGCACGTAGACCATCGCCAACCCTTTGCGCTTTGTAGTTGAATAATTCTTTTCTTCTTTTGAGATCTTTCTGCTCGAAAAAGCTATCGGATGATCAATTTCCCCTTCTCCTGCCTAAGTTAAGACTACACCTAGCGCAATGCAAGAAGCATCCACATGGACATGAAATTATTTCTTCCAGTCAGGAAATCCCAGGATCGGCATAGTCACCATATTTTCCTTCAATACATCTAGATTGCGCTGACATTCCTTATCCCAGCAGAATTTCGCATCCTTCTTTACCAATTTCTCCATCGACGCAGTGATTTGAGCATAGGCTTTGATGAACTTCCTATAATACCTAGTGTGCCCCAACATCGCGCACAACTGTTTGACATCCCTGGGGGCTTCCAAATTTACAATTACAACAATTTTCATAGGGTCCACCATCAATCCTTTCTTACATACTACATGACCTAGTAATATTCCAAAGGGCACACAAAATATGCACTTTTTCAGGTTGAGCGTGATCTGATATCTTCGGCATGTATCCAACATAAGGAAAAAACTAGCAACATGGATTTTCACCAACACGAACATAGTCCAATCATCAAAATATACCTCCAGAAACTTATGAATAAACTCCTTGAATGCCACGATTACCACCCGCGAGAAAATTGCAGGCGCGTTCTTCAATCCAAAAGGAATTACTGTATACTGGAAGCAACCCCACTTTGTAGCGAAGGTTATTTTTCTTCGATCTTCCAGCGTGATCTTTATTTGATGGTACCCTGAAAATCCATCAGTAAAGGAATAAGCTTCCTGTCTGCCAACATTTTCTAGCACTTCATCTATAAATGGTGTTGGAAACGGATCATGTACACATGCATCATTCAGCTTCCGCATATCTACACAATCCTTATTTTTCCTTTCTGTTTCTTCTCTTAGACCACCATTGGACTTACCCAATCAGATTCTTCAACTGGTTCTATAATTCCAACATCCAACATCTTATCAAGCTCTTGGTGTACTTTTTCTTTATACTTTGGATTGAGCCGATAAGGTCTCTATTTGACGAGCTTCACATTAGGTTTCAACGTGATCTTCATAATGCCCAAATATCCAACTTTCCCCTTCATATCCGAAAAATTTTTTGTGTAGAGATCTTGATATTTGCGTAGAAATTCGGAAACTTTATCCACCGTGTTTTCATCCCAATAATCCCCTATCTTCGTGAAGTTTGGTTTTGCATCAGATCCAATGTTTACTTGTCTTGTGTTCATAGGCTTCGAAATATCTGGGTTCTCTGTTGTTGGTCTTTCAACTGCGCGTTGCCTCTCTATCTCTGGAATGTTAATATTCCTTGGATCTTCTTCTTCGTCTTCAATAGTCACATTGTAACATTCTAGCACGTGGCACAACTATGTACTCCAATCCAGCTGAGTCCATTCTACCTATTCCTTTGGTGTTCTGAATATGGTGGCTTTTATCTCTTGGATCTCTTTGTCAATGCATTCAAACCCATCCTCAAAGTTGAAATTCAATAAGAAAAATTACCTTAAAACGTCCCATTCCATGGTTCCATGGCGAAGCTATGACTCCAAATACCAGTTCACTGGGATTGTATCTAAGGTATGAAAAAAAATGTTCACCCATTCTAGTTGTAGCTTCGTTCTCTAGACCTTATTCCACTGTACTTCTTAGTCATCCTAGTATTAGCATACTCAAACCTTAGTCGCAACATTCTTCTATAGTCCTTCCATCCAGTGAATCTTTCTTTGTTAGTACCCCACCAACATGTAGGCGTAGTGCATAGTGCCAACTCTAGTGCTTGTAAGCGATGTTCTTCAGGTACTTCTCATTCAAACTTATCTAAAAATAAATCCACATCAGTCAAACCATCATAATGTGGAAGCTTCCTTACCTCAGCTAATAGCCACCGTGTATTGATTTGGTTAGCTTATTGCATCGCAGCGTAGATACTTCGTGCAGTTGACTCTGCCAATGCTCCAGTTCTTCATTCGAATCTGAGGTACAAAAACTATCCCTATTCCACGCGATGCGACCATCAACTATAGGATTAATATAATCTTCATCTCGTGATATTATCTTGTATATCTGGTCCAGATCATCATCGTCCTCCACAAATTATCGGACAGGTTCAGTATAGCACACACCTTCTATGGGATCTAGTGACACTATAAATCTAAGTGACTTCCTCTCAAAATTCATTTTCCAGTTATTTAAGTTGATCACCGCGTCCATGTCAAATGCCTAATCAATTCCTAGTAGCGCGGGATATGGGTTACTATCATCCACTCTTTCAATGACCTCAAAGTCAACTAGCACACTCGCGCCCTTAATGTCTATTGTCACACCATATAAATGCCCCATCAGGATAATCTTATGTTGATTAGCCATACACAGCTAAATAGGAGATGACTATAGCGCAGGTCTCCCCATCCTTTCCCATGTATTTTTTGGCAGTACATTAGCATCAAATCCCAGATCCAGGATTACCTGACCCATCTCATATTCTCCTATCTGTGTGGCTAGCCTCATCTCGCGCTTCGTCTGCTTCTTGTTCTTACCAATTTTTCTCACAGTGCATTGTTCAGCAGGATTCTTTTCTTTATTCACGCATTTTTCAACTAGCTCTTGCAACCCTTCTACTGCTTTCTTATCGTGCAGTAACTTCATGCAGGTCTTTAGGAAAGTAGTTAATACCAACGAGTCTACAACTTTCTTCTCACTAGTTTCAAGTTGTTTTTCCTAGATTCCTGAGGTGGAGGCCTCAACGAAGCTCTTCTTTTCTTCCATGAATGTTTCTTTAGCCTTACTGATGTCAAAGGGTACTTCTTTCTCAGTATCTTTACGCACCCACCCCTCAGTCTTAGGTTGCTTTCCCTTTTCTTCATCGGTGGCTATACCACTTCTTGTTACTATAATTACACTTTGATCCTCTTCGTGAGGCTCTGCCCTCATCATATGTAAGTTTTGAGTAAGTTGTTGGGGTTGCGTTTTCTTTTCTTACATTTTGGCTATAAGGATCGGACAGTCTTCTATCACATGGTAGAACTATCTACAATACTAACATGAAGGGTGTGTTGGGTTTTAGCAATCTCACGCGAAGTGTTCTGGGTCACCAAAATTGTAGCAAATAATCTGACCATGACCTCTACTGGGTCTGCCCCCTCTCCCTCGTCCTCGTCCTTGAAATCCTCCATGCACTGCTCCTACGCCCTGATCCTAAGGCCGGATTTCTGCTTGCATTCAGCAGGTAGGGATTCTATCCATCATTAGTTAATAACTCCTACAATGGTGCTCGTCATGACCTACAAATTTATAGAAATTGTAAAACAATTGTTGGGGTGTTTGTACAAACTTTTGTAGTAAATGAAAATTATTCGTTGCATGTTTTCCAGCAACCTAAAAAATAGCACACCATAGTGCAGCTCTTGTGCTCATCCCAATTTCTGGCTTCAGAGGGACTGGCCCTCCCCCTATTAGATAATTCTGATAAACTGGAAAATGGTCCTTATCGTGACCATGACCCTTGCATTTCAAGAACCAAACCTCCTCGCATACTTCTGGTTGGGTCTCTTTGCATTTTTTCAAGCTTTGCAACTCTAAGTGCAGACTTTCCAATTGTGATTGAATTTGTTGCACTCCCAGGTTCGTGTCTTGTATGACCAAGGCATCCAAACTCATCGCAATTTCTACTTCTTCTGCTTGTGTTGCGATATTTTGGTGTGACATTGACACCCTTAAATGTGGTAACAACGATGCGATATACCAATCTCTATGCTGGGAATATGAGATTACCATGTTGGCTTGTCGAATCTGGCACTTCAATCTCTGATCGAAATCCTAGGGTGACTCATATAACTTTTGCCGAATTTCTTTAAACTCGGTCACCAACTGCGCCTCGGATTTAGGCTTTCTAAACTCGTTGTTCAGAGCTTGCTGGATCCATGCCAACGTCGCATTGAGGTTATAAGTGTAGTACTTGATATACCATGTCAAAGCTCAATCCTGTAAATATGTGACTAGCTATGCCTTCTTTATATTATTGTCCGTAATATGTTGCGCTATCCACACAACATCCGTGATGAACCAAAACTGTTCTAGGTCTTCACTCCCTATTCCTCTGAAAATTGACATCTTCATTGCATTAGCCATGTTGAATGGTGGAGGTGGAGGTGGAGGTGTAGGTGAAGGTGTATGAGGTGGAAGTGGAGGTGGAGGTGGAGTGGATAGATGAGGTATTCACTGGAAACCATGCCTAATCAATTGTACTGTACTTCGTGGTGAACTTAGCGTTGTCCTTTCATTGTCACTTGAAGGAGCCTCAATCAGCGGACTGTATTTTGGATCTGATCCTTCATTTCTTCTGAAGAATTAACTACTTCATGTAGCTCCATACATCAAGGTAATTTCATAACTGCTTTTCATATAACAACATTTTAATCCAAGTTTTTAATGACTTCAGATACTTACCTCGCAGTCCTTTGAAGAGTCGTTGTAGTTGATAGTTCGATCAACCACGAACTCAGTTAAAAAAATTCCAAGTGTGAGATCAATCCAATGATCCACAACTCATGCGATGTAAATTTTTAACGCTTCCAGACATCACACTAGTTCTGGAGTCCACACTATAGGACCGTCAAACCTCCACGTCCCTTGACTATCGGCTAATTTAGACAACCACTCGTGTAACTCATCAGGGAAGAAATGGGAGAATGCTTCGGTCTCGTCTCTATATAAATATCTCTACAACCATTGTTCCTTAGATAGTTTAGGGCTTTTGTTCTCCTGAGTAGCAAACACATGCACTTTTTGGTCAATCCACTTCTCAATCTCTTTCTTCACAGGGAACCACTTATTCGACATCACACATCTCTCAGATAGATCTTGGTCCCGACAACGAAACCGTTTGTTGGATCAAGGGGGCCTGACCTAGGTTCAGAGTTGTTTGCGCCAACAAACAAAACCATACACTACTAGCCCTTTTAGCAACAACCTGTGTAGCGTAGGCTGCAGTCTCACTCGAAGTAGTATTGGGGGATGCTAGAACCAAGTTTCTGAATCCCAAAGACAGTTTGATGTGTATCATGAAGATCCTACAGCCTAGATCTTCCTTCGCGCAGATCGCTCTACTTCTACCAGTTAACCTAATTGTCTTTTAGGTCTTCATGAAGGTATACAAGTGTGCTTATCAGAACAAACAGAGACAAATTCATACCTTTCACTTAGTTAATAATGGCCCTAGATCTGCCTTCGTACAGATCTACCTGTTTTAATTGGATATCTTAACAGATCTAGTTACTGTCTTCGCGGAAATAGTTTATTACTTATATCATGCATTAACAATACTGAACCCATTGAATCGCGCATCAAGAATACAATATTTCATAAAAATAAATATTCATAGCAGCAATATATATAAATTTAAGCATAATTCAGAAAGAACACAGATGCATTGATTCAATCCAAAACTGTCATATATTAGATTCTCCAATTCCAGTACAAACCCTTCAACCTTGTGCACTCAGCTGCAAGGGTTCGTGCACTCAACTGTGGACTTACCAAGGCCTTTGCGCACTCAGCTGTAGAGTCTTCCTCTTCACCTAAGTACAAGAATAGAGCTTCCTGCCTTAGCACCCTTCTAATACATCATGATTTATCAACTTTCTTCCTTGGTTAGTTCTAGACTCACTAAGACTCAAGTATTTATAGTTTATTTCGTTACAATACCATGGCCCATGGGTCATGGGTGAGTCTCAAAATCATCCTATCACTTACCCATACAAGGGGCTAACGCCCCTTTGACTCCGATTTGACTTCACGCTCCGTTTACACATTTTGCGGAGTCTTTACCTTCTTTTACAAAATTTTCCTTAGCCAAAACACATATCCAATGATGCCCACTAGGAAATCTTTGCCCAATATTCAACTTGGAATACGTATCCCTTACTCGTGGTCTTATTTTTCCTTTATTAAATTTTATTACATGAAATTTTCATCAGGGCTATTACAGAACCCTCCCCCTTGGGGAACATCGTCCTCGGTGTTAAACCAGACCATGACCTCAAAAAAACCGTTTAAAAGAAAACATACTACCCATGGAGCTTTATAACTTAGCTCGTTGCAATATTTATAATGAAATACCTGCTAAAAATAAAAACATCATCATAATATGACCAAATAACAATCATACCGCATACTAGAGCTTGATAACACAACTCATTTCGGTATTTAAAATAACCACATATTCACATATGTACATTTTCTAAACCGTAAAATAAAAGGATATGATGCCCATGTCACTCAACAAGGGAAACTAGATGATCACACCTCCGCCCTCAAAAGTAGTACTAGGATTCACCTCCTTCTTAGGAAGTCTAGAATCCACTTTCATAGTCAAAGTTGCATCCAATGTCTAATGCTACGATCCTACGCCACTTGTCCCCTTAGTAAATAGTTACCAACTCATTGTTCCAGGGTGCAATCCCAATGTGCATCTGATTCCATCTGGCAATACTAATAACAAAAAGAAATATATATGTGACCTTCCCTTCTCTGTTATACAGTCCCTCGGAAAATCTGGTCACCCCCTTCTATGTAGTCACTCACCTTCCAAGTTCCCCGAAATCCCCTATCCCAGGCGATCCATCCCTTGGCAAGGATTCCTCGCATCGGAAGATCAAAAACCAAGGAATATAACTGCCACAAAACCATAACACCAGTCATATCATGCTCATGGTAATCAATGGACACTAGTGGGTACTAGTGTCCCACAATGGCTCTGCTCCTAAAGTACTTTACCAGCATACTACTGCATATTCCAATTTACTTTCTTGTTGTTGCCAATTCTTGCAGTCTATTTCAACCACCCAACCGGGCATGTTCATGCTTTCCTGTTACAAGCATATAATATCTATTAGATTCAAATAAATTTAAATAACCTCAAATCATACCTCATTGGTAGTTCGTTAATAAGGTACACTTGCAATCTTGTTCGCTTCCTGTCACAACAAGTCAAACTAACTATTTCATAAAAACATCATGTATAAACATATTACATCTCGTTAGTTGAAAACATAACCATCATAGATCAACATCATGAATTACATGTAACCATCATAAACTAGAAGCATAGATCACATATACTCATCATATACCATAGTCATAAATCACATGCATAATAAAATTGAAATAAAATGATGATACTTATCCTTTAATTAATCCTTAGCTTCTACCTTTTTCTTTATTCCATACGCACTCTAGATCGGTTTCCATGCCAAACAAACAAACAGTGCCTTCTCCTCAACCATGTTCACATACACATAGTGTGCATCAAACATATACAACTACACACGTCATATAACACCATGCAATACATACATTTACACCAGCACCATATGTACCACATGTACACAGTACCACCTATACAACGTGTGTATAACGTCACACGTACACGACACTACCTGCACAACGTGTACACAATGCCACATGTACACTGCACCATTGTACAATATGTACACAATACCACATGTACATAACACTGAATATCCAACTTGTACATAGCATCATTTGTACACAACACCGCATATGCAATATCTGCGCAACACTACATGCACATACCTTCACATATGAAACATGTGCACAACAATAGTACCACACATCCATAAACACATTGTCTCTACCAAGCAACCTTACTTCCAGTGTCTTATCCATGCTTGTCCCAACATGTCACAAACCACACTGCTTTGATTTCACTATTTTATACCTCGGTATAACTTGTCCATAACATAAACATAATATAATCACATAATATCAACTCATAACCATATGATACTGAACTTGCATATTTTTCATGACTATGCTTCTCAATTGATTCCTCATGAACCAAAAATCTCTTCATGTCATTCACCTGCCTAAGAAATCACTCCTCCACAAGAATGATCCCTGAAAACCCTGCCATAAAGTGACATAGATACATAAATACATACATATATAATCATTAGCGTAAAACAATCATCATTTTGTCAGACAATGACATACATACATACATGTATACATATATAAACATCAACATAATCATGATCATAACAAAATTACTAGATAACATAAGGTCTAGGTTAAGAGAACTTCCTTTATTCATGCACAACATCCACAACATTGAGAACAATCATTCCCAACATAGCCAAGGCATTAACATTTGACACCTCAGATCCATTACTTTACCTTTTTTGGCTAACTTTCTCATGTCTGTGTTGCCACCATCCATTTACCATAATGGAACCCAACCAGTCCAACTAACTACCATAGTCTTACCTTCTGCTACACTTACTCATGAATAGAGCTTCATTTGATTCTTACATTACCTGTTGGGTACCACACATCTCTCCCCAAACTCCATTAAATTTCCTCTTTCTCGACCAATTCCCAAGAATAAAAACATAAAAGGTAACCCAAAAAACAAGAAGAAGAAAACCACGGAAAACAATATGAATTGTGAACAAAGTGCCATCGCTATGCACCATACACACTCAAAATTGCAAATGAAGCACAACAATTGCGAAAGACCAAAATCAAAAGACTAACAACATACACCATTACTCAATCCCCATGGTTCCCAAGAAAAGCTCAACCTAAGCCTCCTTCAATATTTCATGGCAATTTCTCTTGCCATGCAACTCCCTTCATCAGATTGTCATAGACACATAACTATCAGTGCATAAATAAACATATAAATACACCTGTTACCTTATCCTTTTGTACCATGCACATTTCTTGCAACTGAACACATCCACACCATCTCTCAAGAGACTCCAATCCCCTTGATAGATCCACGTCTAGCTAATGTACCTGTCAAGGATAATATCATGAGTCTAGCACATATCCACATAATATCAGACAAAATCAACGTTAAGAAGAATTCATTTATGCAAAGAAATCATTCATTTGGAATTAGGGTTTCCAAACATAGCCAAAGGAATTATTTTCCAATTCCTTCCTTTTACCTTTTTACTTGGTTGCAATCGAGGCTTACTAGTACTGCCACATCACTGAACTGTTAGTTATATAAGCACATCGATTGTCACCTTGTCACGTTAATAACAAGCATGTTTCCCTGAAACTTGCTCACACAGGTCAGTCTCACATTCTAAAGATAAAAACAATCATATTTAACAATTTGAAATCAAGCTTTACCAAGACTAACAATCATGTCATAATCCATAGTCAACTCATAGTCCTTAGACACAATGTTACAACTATCACCTACTATACTCAAGTACATATCAACTATCTCAACATATATGTGTTAGTACAATCATATTAAAATAAAATCATTTAAACACATACTCATATTATGAAATTCGTCAAACATTCAACCAACTTGCAAAATACCGTGTTAAATAAATTATCTAGATGACATAATCAAACAGTCAAGCACCAAATATACGACATAAGAAAACTTATACCTTACTGTATCTCAGGGGAAGTTATCTTATCTACACAATAAATCTAGTTAGCATGATATAACTTCTCAACACATCATCTTAAACATAAATAACCTCATGCTATCCATAATAATCACTAACTAACATGTTCACAACCTAACTCATAAATAGTTATCATTTATGCATAGAAATCACATATGTACGGTTGGTCTAGATTAGTACGACACCAAATCACAAATATGTCAGCTCATACCTAAATATCGCAACCATAACCATATGCATAGGCTAATATAGGTTAACACAATATATATACCATCAATATATTCAATGTGATGAACATAACCATCACACATATGGCCAATCCAAATTACAACATCAAGATCTCAATGAGATAACCCTAATCATCAAGCTAATAACATATAACAACAATAATCTATATATCATGCTCATCAACAACATATAACCTAATCGTCAAGTTAACTGTCATATAACGACAACAAGTTAACCTATAACATACTCATCAATGACATATAGCGTAATCATCATGTTATCTAATATAAAACAACCATAACAATGCATACAACTATAGGCTACTATTAATCTTGACTATCTGACGCATGTGAATATAACTACACTAATCAACTAACATGTATAATGAATGTAATAATAACATCAAAAGACATGTACAT
This sequence comes from Pinus taeda, assembly GCA_000404065.3. Taxonomy (NCBI): domain Eukaryota; kingdom Viridiplantae; phylum Streptophyta; class Pinopsida; order Pinales; family Pinaceae; genus Pinus; species Pinus taeda. The sequence continues at coordinate 145,508 of APFE030924636.1, forward strand.
AAACCTAATGCATATAATAATCCTTAACTTGCATACCTGCATGCCAACATACAATACCTGTATGACAATCTGCACTTACCCGAAAGTCTAATGTTGCAACCTCATTATGATGATCTGCATATCCTTCTTTACCTCATTCAACACATTAGCATCATAACAAACCAATAGCACCATGATGACCTAAATTGCATACCATGACTTCAAAAGGCATGTTGGACCTACTATTCATGCATAACTATAACCAATATCATACATCCATAACAACTGCATATAGACATATAACACATAAGTACCAAACCATATTCACATCATTCTAGCTAGAGTCCAATCATCAATGCATGACCATATAAACTTCACAAAGCATGACCTCATGCATGACAAAAACCATTACTCCATTGTACGCATTGCCACATGCAACCATCAACATGCAGAAGCAATTCCTAATAAGCTACACATACACATGAACGCATGTAGGCGAGCATAAGAGATAAATTCTTGTAACAAACCTATAAGACTAATACATGTAACCAAACATACAAGAATGCAACCAAGCGACATATAACAATATGTAACCAGTCATACAAACATGACGATGAATTCCACCAAAATCAACATCAAGTTCCTCATGATGACTACTACCATGATCAACATCATGAAAATGAAAAAAGCACATGGAATGCAAGTGTAAGAGACACACATGAAACTAACATGCATGCATGACCAACACACACGTCCCATCTAGTCTGAGGGGTGAACCATGCTCTGATACCACTCTGTAATGCCTCCACCTACATTTACTCACTTTCACCATCTTTCCCAGGGTAAAGATGAGTTGAGGTTCACTATGATAAGACTCAACCTCCTAAGTAACTATTGTAGTGGCTACAACCACCCTCCAAAATTTTTCCTTATCTTAGTTTTGGAGCCTCCCTACCAACCTTTCACAACAACATGTCTTGCCTTCTCAAGTACACAAGCTTCAGTAATTTTCTTGCAGAATTACAGTTTGTCCATGAGAGCTTGTTTCATCCCCCTCACAGGTTGTTTCTCCAGACTTGGTCCAATTGCAGGGTGAGCATCTCCCTCAAGAAATTTTCCAGTCAAGCTTCACTGAGAAAACTACACAATTCCTCCCAACAGGGCTGCTTATCCCAGGAATTGTTAAATTCAGGGCAACAATCAGATGCTCAACCCAGAAATTGCACAAACCTTCTGGGTAGCTAGCCTTGCTCCCTCCCAGAAATGCACATTTTTCCCCTCAACTGAGCAGACTGTTGCATGTGTAGTTGGGTTGACCAGTTCCACCTGAGACCGTGGAAACTTGACTTGCATGTATGGGCTGCTTTTTCCCATAATAGCAAAAAGAAACATGCAAAAGCATCTCTATATTTTAGGGAGCAATTTTTAGCAGCTGGAAGTTAGATGCAAAGATCCTTTTAGAATATTTCCTCCAAGTGTCACTTTTTCCTAGATTTGTGGCATGTGGGGCATGAGCCTCAAACTTATTTATTCGATGATTTCGAGCTCACTTCTTCACATTGATCTTGGAGCTCTAACATCCCACAACACATCTGTTAAGATTAGGTATGTTCTATGCTAGAGAAATTTATTTAAATTTTCCTAGATGGAAATCACATAACATTAAGATAAACTGCAGATAGAACATAACTATGAATCGCAGAAGACAAGCCAAGGCAAGAGGACACAAAATATGGTGCGAGCCAGGGACAAACCCCACAATGTGTGGGGAAACCCTTTGATCAAATCTTCTTTTATCTTCAAAGTTCAAAAGAGAGAGAGAGAGAGAGAGAGAGTACATTTACAATAGAAGTCAACACTTTGACTTATCTAGATCTAAGCATAGATCATCTCCTATAACGATGAGATCAGTTGAAGAAATTCTGCTTCAACTGATACTCAAGGTGACTCCTTCACCTATCATCATTCTGCATCTCATCCATTGCTGCAGCTTACTGTGTAGTACCATCATGCTGCTCATGATCTCATACATCACTGTGCCACCCATACATCATGCTGCCCATGATCTAAATCATGTTGCCCATACATCATGCTGCCCATGATCTACATCATGTTGCCCATACATCATGCTGCCCATGACCTCACACTTGTCATGCCCATGGTACTACATCTTTCATCATCATTCATCACTACTTCATTGAGATCTTGACCTTGCTATGAATGCAACTATGCCCAGACTTCCAGTGCTGAGACTGAGGTTGTATCTTAATTCTGCGGCTACCTTGACCACAATTATGACTGCGGCTTCTTCCACTAAGTCACTACTGCATTTAGATGATTGCGTGGAAAGTGTCTTCCTGACAACGTATCTATATGGCTGTGTATTGAGTGTTTCAAGACTGCGTTTAGATGACAGCATATCTCCATGCTAATATATGGCTGCGTATGAAGTGTTTCCATGATTACAGTGTGTCTCCCATTACAGCGTATGACTAGGGCCTGCATATAAGTCGTAAAGTGTTTCCATGATTACAACGTGTCTCCCATTACAACGCATGACTAGGGCTTGCGTATAAGACTTTTAGACAGCGTATAAATTTAGCTGTGTTAATTTTCCAGCGTATATGATGATATATGTATGCCATGACCTGCGTATATATATTTTTCCATTTCCTGCAAATATATATATCTATTGCATTATATATTGCTGCGATGTATGCCTGCGTGTATATTCTATATATATATATATTATAGTTATATATTATTATATATATATATATATATATTATATATATATTATATATATTATATATAATATATATATTATATATATATATATATATATTATATATATTATATATATATATATCCATTTATGAGTCTTCATGGAACTGCGTGACTGGAGTTTCTATGCCCTGATCTATGCTGCCTGAACCGCATACAATACAGGATGCTGAGAGTGTCAGTGATTTCCTGCATCCTTCATGAAGCCATGACTGCACCTAAAACTATGGTGCAGTGAATACCCTACTGCGGATTTGACTGCAACTACCCATGATGATTGCGCCTCCCTTTATATTACTGCAACTATCCTTTATGATTTGGACAACGTATTAGTACCTGCGTTTAGGGCTATAGTTCATCACAGCGTTTAGAGTATGGTAAGATCTCCCTTATTCTTCTTGCTGCGTATAGACTTCTTCATGACCATTGCTTCCACGTTTTAGATCTAGGGCATCATTTGTATATAGGCCAATGGATTCTCTTGTTCTCTTCTTCTCCAAAAACCCAAGACGTGGAGAGGAGATCACCTCAAGAATACATATCCTAAATGATAACAAATCCTCATCTATTTATACCAAAACGAGGATGATGAATAGACACGTCGGTTGGGCTTCTAGAGCCTACATAAGAGCTGGTCGGCTTGATAATAATTACATAAACAAAATAAATTCATATCTCCAAAAATACTTATCAGAATCGGATGATCTTTGAATCAATCCTACACCTCTCGACGAGAGGGATCCAATAAAAATATCAGCTGCCATAAACAAGCCAACCCACATGGAGTTTGGCCCTAGTTACCAATTTAACAGCCTTCAACCCCACAAGGTGTGGTTGGTGGTAGGGAACTAAGAGAAGGGGTTGTCACACTAAATCCCCTCTCTCTCTGTTTAAGCTATCTCCTAGGTTTTTAGCTATGGGGGGTGGTCCCTAATATGGAAAACTAAGATAAAAGAAATGTGAGATGCTAGGAGAGATGTTAAAGTGAAAGTGGATTACTTTTAAGAATTATGTGCAAAATATGATATGAGCAATAAAAATCATTAACATATTAAAACCATAAAATCAGTGCCTCAAGATAAATTTCTCAACAGGAATGAAAGATATATTTGCTCAAAACAAAAGTAGAATGTTTCAAAAATGAAAGCAAAACTATCCTGAAATGGAGACAAAGATGTTAGCACGATAATCGATACAAGATATAAAATGCTTTTAAAATATAATCAATGCCTAAATCAAAACATATATAGATATCTTGCAAAAGGAAAATCAATTAGTGTTCTACTTGCAAAAGGAAAATGAAACAATGCTTGCCAACATAAAATATTCAATAATGACAAGTAAAATGGACAATTGCAAGTTAAATCATAAGATGTATTAGCATGAGATGCACCTATACTAAATTTGAATGCAATTAGTCTTGGTTATTTTAATCTAAAATGTCTAATCTAAATGAGAAGTCCTCCTCTTGAGCTCTTACCAAAGGGTAAAAATTGGGGTGACTGTAAGAAAGAGGGGGCGAAGGCACGAAGGTGTCATTAACGATACCCGTCCCCTGATTCTTACGAGCTAGCATGTGCCTTCGTTTCTACAAGAGGACAGGCTACCTTCATAACTGCAGGGTCACATGCCTTTCCCTTACTTCTTACCAAATGGAAGAACTTTCCAAAAATTCTTTTTCCCTATACTTTCTATCAACCAAACTTATGCTTGGAGGTTAACTTTAGTGATGCTTGGGGCCTGGCTTGGAAACCTTCCTATTCTAAAATTCTTAGATGAAATGCATAAGTGAGTGCTATTGCTTCCAAGAAAATATTGATATTAGTGCTCAAAATAAAAGACAATGCTCAAATAAACAATGCCAATATCGTTCAATGGAAAGAGAAAGTGAAACAATTAGCTCAATGTAGCTCCACAAGTTCCAAATATGTTGTTTTGCAAGTAAATGAAATCAATCCAAATTGCTTCAATGGAGTGACACAAGAAAGACCCAACAATAATGATAATGCCACATAATATAAATCGACAATGATAAAGCAATGTGCTCAAGGGACTTGTGAAACCAAAGTAGATGGATAAATTAAACTAGTTTAAGCTTGCCCAATAAATATAAAATACTTGCATCAAAAGAAAAATTGCATGTGTTGTAGTAGATTAACCGATACAAGTATTCAAGAAATGGAAATGGCAAACATAAACCAATCTCAAATGTATGCTAAAATGAGAATGGATGTGAATGTTATGTTAAGAAACTAATCACGCACGAATGAGCTTAGCAATGAGATTAACAAAGAAAATTGGAGTAACTAAACTAAGAGATTAGTCCACCCACAAGCAATGATCCTCCCTCTAAATGGGGAGAAAGGATACCATGGGAAAAATCCCAACCACCTTGACAAGAAAAAATAATTTTTTTTATTAGAGATTGGTTACAAAGAGAGAAAAGAAAAGCCTTTTGAGAAGACTTCCCAAGGAAACCAAATGAGTCTTTTACAACATGCCACTTCCAAGGGCTAGATCTCTTCAAGTAAAAACTACAGGAGAGTCTTTGACAAAATATGAAAATACAAGAAACAAATTTGCAACAATCAAATCAGCTACAAAGAAAGTTGTATTCAGCGCTAAGGAGAGAGGCTAAGCCACCTCTAGCTCACAGCCTAGTGAGAGAAGGATGCTGCCCTCAAAGTAGAACTCGGCCTTTCGATAAATGATGCCTCAAATACTCACAACCTCCTTGAATTTTTCGTCTCAAATCTGCTCAAAAGGGGCTGCAAAACAAATCCAAAATGAGTGGAAAGATGACATGAAAGAATCAAAATGATAATCTACAATTAGTATACAAGAACTAGATCAAGACATTCAAGTAGAACTCTATACTTGTCTAGTTAAAACCATGTTCTAGGTAGCGAATAAAATCCTTGAAAGCACAAGTTATTGATCAAGAAAAATAATTTATGTGATCTTAGTGGGCTAGAGGAAAGGAAACTCCCCACTGATCTACAGAAGTTACAAAACAACTGCTTTAGGGTCTGTACATACTTCTGTAACAAGTAGCAATCTTCATAGTGATGTTGGCCTCTCATTCTACAAATATCACACCACAAACTTGGGTTTACTGGATTAGGCGATCCACTTGCAATATAATCTCTGAACACGAAGCATTGATCCTTATGATGACCCTCTACTTTTCATTTTGTACACCATACTTCTGATCTGGTCTCTTTACCTTTCTTGAGGTCCTGCAATTCCAAGTTTAAATTAGCTAGTTGACTCTGTATCTGTTGTACTCTTGCATGAGTATCCCCAATCGACGAAGCTTCTAGCTTCATTGCAATCTCCAATGCTTCAGCTTGAGTGGCGATATCTTTTTGTGTCAAAGGTAACCTAATATGTGGCAATAGCGCGGCTATGAACCACTCTTTATGTTGTTGTGGGGGTATATCAAAGCTTACTTGACCCATCAACACCTTGAACCGTTGATCCAACTCCCACATAGATTCAGTTGTTGTCTGTTTGATTTCCTTTAGCTCTCTGATGCATTGTGATTCTGATTTCAGCTCCTTGAATTCTAATACCAATGCTTTCTTAATTTGACCCAACGAAGCAGTCAGGTAAGTCACAAAGTACTTCATATACCAGGTTAGCGCTCTTTCTCGCAGCGACGTGACAAGTTGTGCATTCTTTACATCATCATTAGTGATCGGATTTCATTTCTTTTATTTTATTTTGATTTTGCTTAAAACATTCAAAAACATTTAAAAAACTAAAAAACTAAAAAACTTTAAAAGAAAATTCATTTGTGTGACTTTCAGATTACTAAGGAATTAAATCAAAAGGAGAATTTGTGCTCTCACATTTAAAAAAAAAAAAAAAAAATTGTGTGGCCTACGGCCCATAAAAAATTTAAATTTAATTAAGTACTTTTGATTTTTATTTTTGGTCACATTAAAAAAAAAAATTAACATTTGCCACATAAAACTTTGCTTCATAAGCTTAGCACATTAGAAATTTACCTAAGGGATAATTAAATTCTAATCTAAAGTTCCTTGGTGTCTTTTTGTGTATTAAGTGTAAAATTTTAAATTTTGTGGTGGTGATTTCTCTATTGTCAAGTGCGATTAATGTTTTAGAATCATATCTAAAGATTGACTATAGGAGAAAGATAAATTCTAGATCTGGGTTATTGAAGAAAATCATTTTAAATCTAGTGTAATTGCTTAATAGTTAATTTTCATAATTCTTCACAGTATTTAATTGCTAGAATATATTGCATGATAAAGTTTTGAGCATTTGCATTTAATCGTTCATGATCGTCACTTTCATCACATTTTTGCTTTGGATAACTTGTTTTTATCTAGTTTATGGTTAATTGAATATAAAGGCACTAGTCTAAAATCATTTTTATCCTGTGGTTGTGTCTTATTTGATTAGATCTATACATTTCGGTTAACCAAGACTCGTTTACATTCATCAAGTTGTTCATCTTTAAGTCTCCTAGAGCCTGTGTTCCAAAGGCTATCCTCATTCATTCACCTTAGGGACTTACCCCCTTGACTTGTCTAGGAGAAGTCTAAACGGAGTAAGGATAAGAGTGACAGCCCTTACTTTGAGCGTTGTCACAGTGCCTAGACACTTTGTGCGACAACAATGTATATTAGGATTCTTCTTGCTTTGATAACAATTTGTGAAGCACTTGTACAATTATCTTAGCTTGATCTTCTTCTTCTTATTAGTGTGTGTGTTTCATCAAACTGCTACCAAAACCATAAAGACAAGAACACAAATGTTGGCTCTCTGCCAAGGCCAAAACTTCTCTCTCTTAGAGAGGAAAACCCTTTGGTAAGTTTCTTTTATTGAACCTTCTTATTGATCAATGCCAAACCCTAGACCCCTGACAAGAATATCCTCCAAGCACAAGTCAAGTCCTTTCTTTCTGCACTTTGTTCCTCGACACTTCCTTATTCCGGCACTTCGTTCCTCAGCACTTTGTTCCTCGACACTTCCTTATTCTGGCACTTCGTTCCTCAAAACTGTTAGTTGCTCTTGCAAGGAAACTGGGGAAACTAGTTTTTAAAGTGCCTGGAATGAGATGAAACTGGGTGAGCGTCCTCCTCACAAGAACCCCTGAAAAAGCCAGAAATATCTCACGGACCCAAGTGGTGGAAATGGTCCCAGACTGAACTGTTCCCTCCTCCAATGATTTATGTTGTTGGCTATTATATGGAACCAATAATTATGACCTCAAAAGGACTTAGAAAATTCTGCAAAATTAACCCCAGGCTCCTCTCAATAATCCTACAAAAACCCAAAAAGGCTTTGGGCTGAATCCAGAAGTCACCAGTGACCCACAAAACTACGTGCTCCTCTCCACAGGCTGCCAAGAATGTTACATGATCAAACTGTTGCAATAATGTCGAATTTCCCCTCCAAAATGCCTTCCCCTAGTCCTGTGAAATATCCTCTCTCTACCCAAGCAAAATCCAACACCCAACTCTCCACAAATCACACCCCCTTAGTGTCTATGCAAATACCCAGTCAACCCCTGAACAAGCCCAAAATAGCATAGCTCCAGCCTTGGAAATTTGCCAAGTATATTTGGTCTCCCAATAGGTGATTTCCTTACAAAAAATCCTCCAAACTTCCAATTCGTTGCCCCAACTCAGCTCCACAAACTGCCTCTGCATCCTTGGAGAAACACGCTCCTGCTAATGGATGCACTTTAAATCTGCTTCTCTAATGCCTGCAATAATCTCCCTATGACTCCCTTAGGGTGACACTTAAGGTTCATCGAAGGACGAGTTGGAATTTCTGCTTGGAAACTATGTGTGCTAAATAGCATTGATAGTCTTGGCTAAATAGCACAAGAGAACTCTAGTTTAGATGTCAAATTGTCAAAAGCCCCAAAATGAGGTCCTCTCCTTCTATTTATGCTTGTTGGGCCCTTTCCCTTGTGGGCTCCACCAAATTTGAATTCCTCCTCCTCCCTCCTATCCCACAAGTGCAAGTTGCCTAAGGGTGCAAATTTCCCATTTTGGGTGGCCCCACCATCCACCAACACTTTAATTTTTCCTTTTTCCTTATGTTTGAGGCCCCCTCTCTGCAAAAAATCAAGTGGTGTCTCCTGAGCTCACTTTTCCTAAGTTTCAATGCCAAGATCTCTCCCAATTACCAAAATTGCAAAAATGGAAATTCTTCTTAACAAAACTAATTAAATGGGGAAATTACAGAAGGATTGTTGGGTTTTCCTCCTTGTGGGTTTTTCCCTGGCTTGGAGTCTAATTTATGGTGTCTCTTGTCTTTTATGCACTATGATCTCTATTTTGATTGTTTTGAATGGTAATTGTTTGATGAATAAGAAAGGAAAAACAAAAGAAGAACACTGAATAAATTCACAAGTATTTATCATGTTAAGAAATTCAACTTTGTATTGGAATTTTATGGAGATTGGGATTCTTCCCTTAGGTCGTGGACAGATAAACCATGTTTGTGGTTGGGAAGATGTACTATGTGCATATGATTGGTTTGGCCTCATTGATTGATCCCACTGGTCAATAGGGCACTGACCTGGAATATGGATGTCGCGGGGTTGTGGCTTTCGGGATGTGTTGGATGCTATGTATCTTTCCTTATGATGAGACTGATGATCTGTCCATTAGGCTGTGGTTGTGAGACCTATGGATTGGTCGGGGAGATTGATCTTGTTAGAGAGAGAGAGACTTGGTTGTGAGACCTATGGATTGGTCGGGGAGATTGATCTTGTTAGAGAGAGAGAGACTTACTTGTGACCTCTCCCTTGGGTTGTGAGCCGAGAGACCTATGGATTGGTTGGGGAGATTGATCTTGAGAGAGAATGAAAAGTACATCCTTAGCTAAGAGGGAGTGTTGAAAATTTGGTAGCTCTGGACAGTATTTTCATTGACAAATTGATGAAGAAATTATGAATTTTAATGTTTGACCAGTAGGCCCCATGTGTGAACACTGAAAAACCACCTCCAAAATCACATATAAATAAAGGTTTGTTGGACATCATTTGATACTCATCTCATCACAAACATTTGATCTGAAATAGAGAGAAGACATCCATGTGTGCGAAGGAGACAAAAGGAGAATCTGTTCTGCATTGACCAGCCTATCTTCTTCTGTTTGACCAGTGTTGACTTAGAAAGAATTGCTTCTGTTTGACCAGGCCCTTTGACTATATTAGAGGCCAAATATTCCAGGGATCTGTTGACTCTATTTGACTGAGACTTTGACTTGTTTCTGGACCGTTGACCGCAGGTCAAACCTGTGACTTTGACAGAAGATTTCAGAGGTTCATTAACTGAGATTTGACTGTCTTTCACAGGCTGAAATTCAGTCGTTTTGTTGCAGATCAGACTTTGACCAGAATTGACTTTTTCTCTTTCCTTGTTGACTGGTTTTGACTTGGATAGATTGAGGCCAGATTTTGGAATCCTGTTGGAATATTCTGATGTACTATTGATGAAAGTGAATGGTTGAAGTTTTTCATCTAGGTGAGCACAAACCATATTAAATAATGAATACCTTGCATTGTAGATTTTCAAGATCCTCTGGAGTAGCACCTAAAATCCATTTTAATGAGCTAACATGAAATGAGCGCCTCTTCTTGTCAAGAGAAAAATAATTCCTTGAAACAAATATGACATTGTTCTCAGCATCTTTCGCAACGACATACCTACAACCATTGAAAAACAAAAATTCAATATGAAACTAAACAAATTATAAACTACAAAAGAAATCAAGCAATGATACGATAATGAAAATCAGGAGGAAAAAGAGAGAGGAAACCAATCAATAATGTTTAAGAAATCCTATGAAAAAATGGTAGCGATGGAAGATAGTATTCACAAGAACACAACAAAATTTTGTTAAAGGGCGGGAATATATAATTCAAACAATTGGTTCATTGGAAGGGTGAAAATCAACTAGTACCTTTTCCTTATTAGAAATTGTTGTGTACATCACAACAAAGATAACAAATATTTGCTTTAAGGTTGTCATAGAGATAGACTAACACAGCTAGCCATCATGCCAAAATATAGAATCATAGGCAAACCTATAGGAGCCATATTTTTGTTCCAGAAAAACAAGCTATATACAACTAAATGAAACTGACAGGCAAGTAATATAAACAAATGTTCAATGGAAAGTAAGAGAGAAATTTTACACGACCCCCCGCCACCCCCCCCCCTCCGGCACCCCCATCCACATGTAACTTACATATTTGTCATAATCTATTATATTTTTGGACTTTAATTGCCTCTCATGTATGAGATATGCCATGTACTTTGGTTCCTTATATTTTATGCACTATGGATGACAAAGTATCCCGGAGCTAGAAGGAAAAGAAAATTAGTTATGTTAATTGCTGCTAGGATGCAAGGCATGTGGTGTGACAAGAGCAGATTGGTTTTCTACAAAGGAGATTTATCCTTGACATCATGGAGTGGGAGGCTATGGAGTGGGCCAGGAGACTAGCCAACAATCCCTTGTCCTCAAAATTAACGTTGACAAGAAACATGATTGGGTACACTAGTTCACTTCCATGAAGCTAACTTTTATGGGTTTTGGCACACGCTGTGCAATTATGTTGAAAACCCTCTTCACAAATGCTTCTTCTTTTCTCTCAATCAATGATGTCTTGTCCCTTTGGATCTTGTTGCATCGATCCATTCATCAAGGCTGTCCCATGGATCCTTATCTATATGTTTTGAAGATCGCTATTCTAGCTATTTGTTGCAGTCTATGCATATTGAAGAGAAAAGTCAAGGCATTCAACTTTTGGATGGTTTGAAGATGGTTAATAACCACATTGTTGATGATTCTTTACTCCCTGTGAGAGCTGAATGGGGCTCAATTAACAGAGCTCTTGCTTGCTTGGACACATTTTGTGTTCCTTTAGTTTTTGTGGTCAATGACCACAACACTGACACGTAGCTAGAGTCAAGTTAAATGAGGTGCCACATTTGACTATTCCTTGGACTTGTTGCTACACAAATTAGCAGCCTTCATGAAGAGGCAAAAGCTAGAGGGCACAACAACACTTGGGACAAAGGCCCACTGTCACCACAACCTAAGTCCCCTACTCTTCTCAGATTTTCACCGACAAGAGGAGTCCTAGTATTACTCACTTGTGATAAATGTCTTTGTCATAGGTTTAAAGTGAGGCAATGTAACTCATTCAATGGAAAAATTCAACCAAGGTGCAAGCTTTGGGAGAAACTAGTAATACTTTCCATGAAAAACCCCTCTGAAATAAACTACATAAGAACTAGGGTTGAGATTTGGCACGAGATATATGTGCATCCACATCCAAGGTCAAGGTAGGTGAGAGAAAAGGCAATGTGTGATTTACTTAACCCAGTACTAAAGAAATTTGCCTTAAAAGAATCGCTAAGTTGAAGGATTAGCTTCTAGGGTTCCCTCTTGATGCGACAACTAGGGCATCAAAATTTATGAAGAATTGTTAAAGAGTGCAACTAGGGGAAAATTCCCCTTCTTAGAAGTCCCTCCTTTGATGGCTCATCACTCCATTAGACTACCCTTGATAGCATTCTTCTTCACCTCAAAAATTAGAACTTTTGCATACATGCGAATCCCCTTTCTTCAATTCGGCCTCATCCGTCATCTACAAGTCAGCCCCATTGGTGAAAGGTCATGAACCTTGACCCCTTAATGATCACTATAAATCTATGTTGCATAGGTTCCCGAACCCGGGGGTGGGGTTCTCATCCCCAAGTACCGGATTCAGGTACAGGTGCTTCTGAGAAGAACCCATAAGAACTGGGCTCTTCTATGAAGAACTGGGTTCTCTGTTAAAACAATTTGGGTTCTTTTTGTCTTGACGGGTACAGAGAACCCTGATGATGGGTACTTTGAACCCCAAAATCGGGTTCTTAAGGGTTCATTTCAGTTTTTATTTTTAAATTTTTAATTAATTTTAATGGGCTTCCCCTAATATTCCAAGTAGTTAGTTCTTCATCTTGCGAGAGGAATTACAGTACTTATGCATTTATCCATTCAGTAAAGAGAAATAGGTTGGGCTCAAAGAAGGCAAAGAACTTAGTGTACATTCATAGCACACTTTGTCTCATATCTCGAAAAGACCCTAGGTACAAGGAGGGTCCTTTCAAGAGATGGGACCAATACACAAATGATGCTATGTGTGTAGATGAGGAGATACAACCAAATGGCCTTGTTGAGCTACCTCCAGTTGCTATGGATGAGCAGGAGCCTCAAGATGAGAGTGATTCCTACCTAGAGAACATGCTAACTGAAGATCTGAGTGATGTTGACGACATGGCTTGAGGAAGATGTTGTTCACTATTAGCTATTTTTATTTTAGTATTTTAAAATTTCCTAGTTTTTGTTTGGAGATGCCTTGGAGATGCCTTAAGGCAAATTTTGAATGTAGTATGACAAAGGACATATATCATGATTCTTATTAATATGTAAACTCCAAATTTCACTTGATATCAAACTAGAAATTTTGAAATTTCATTGTGAATGTTGAATGTTCAATGATGTGCATGTTTAAATATTTAAAGTTTAAATCATAAATATTTTAGTTTTCTTGTTTGAAGTTGAAAAATATACAAATTCATATATATTATAATTTATAAAATATAATATTTATGTATTACATATATAAATTATAATATACCCCCCATGAACCCACGCGCCCTGTTTCAAAAAATGACATCCCAGTCCCGTCCCCGTACCTGTACCCGAACCCACATTTCCTAGCAACATAGTTATAACTACACCATAAGGACTCCTCATTTTGGCATCACATCATCAAACTTTTCCCTTATCTTCTTGGGTTCAATAGCTCTGAAAATTACAAGAGTTTCTTCACATGTGTGAGGAAGGAGGAAGAAATTACAAGTGGCCGAAAATCTGAACTATCTCCAACTTTGACCAACATTGACCAGTGTTGACTTTGATTTTCTAAGCAGATTTTGACTTCGATATTTTGGGCATATCTATGCCTGGTGAGATCGCATTTCTAGGCACAAAAAGGAGGTAATTTGGATTGTTTGACTAGCATTAACCATAGGCATAATTACATACATTGAACACAGAACGTTGACTAAGTTTGACTAGTTTTTCATCTCTGTTTTGGGTTGACTTTGATCTTCTATTGACATTGAGTTCCCTGTTGCATTGACCGAATTCATTGGAGGTTGTTTTGACTACTGTTTGACTACTGTTGAATGGAGTAGTTAGGGCACATTGATTGATGTTTATTGCAAATTGTTGACAAAGATTATATTGGATCAGATTAAGATTCATACCATTTGTTGGTCAACTTTATTGGATAAGTGAATACTTTGACTTTGACTATTGTACTAAATTGGATCTTCGCTCTCTGCTAAACATTTGATATTAATCAATAAGAAGGATTGGTTGGGCTTTCCCCCTTCTGGGGTTTTGCCCTAGCATTAACCTAAATCTTCATGTTCATTTTCTTGGCTTGTCTTCTTGTGCATATTGTTGATGATGTTCTATCTACAATTACTGTCAATAATGATCTAAAGTTAATGCCTAGTGATTGTTACTGAAATCTATTGTGATTGCTATTGGAATCTGAAGTGGAATTGCTATTAGGCTAATACGAGATTGAAGTGATTGTTGCAAGCATAGAATATACCATAAAAATTAACATGGTATCAGAGTTGAGGTGAAGACAAAGTCCAAGGAAGAAGTAAGCAATCATTGTTGGAATACTTGCTACTGTTGAAAAAAGATTGTTGGACAAGTCTCCATGGCTGCTATCTCTTATTTCAAGATTGAGGATAAGCTCAATGACAAATCCGATTATCGTGCCTGGAAGATGACTCTTGATTTGACCTTGAAGGAACATGAAGTGTTGGCTTATGTGCAAAGGAGAGTGGTGGAGCCTCCTTCAAATGCACCTGTTGTTGCTAGAACGAAGCATAGAAAAGGTGAAGTCAAAGCTAAGAAAATCTTAGTTGACTCCATTCAAAACATTTAATCTCTTATATTTCTGATTTGGAAACTTCAAAGGAAATGTATGATAAGTTGATTGGGATGTTCGAACTCAACAATGCAAATCAAATTCTCTTTCTCAAGAACAAATTGAGGCATATCAAGCTGGACAAAGGGGAGTCTATACAAGCTTACTTCATGAGAATAACTCAAGTAAAGAATGATTTGCTATCTATTAGAGAAGTTACTACTGACAGGGAACTCACCGTCATTGCTCTTGGAGGTCTTTCAAGGTCGTGGGAAACATTTGTCACCACCATTCTCAACAATGACAAGATACCTAGTTTTGATGAGCTATTGCCTAGATGCACTCAAGAGGAAATAAGGATGATGGAGAGAGATAAGTCTTTCAATGGAAGTGAACCTATTGCTTTCTCTGCACATGCTAGAAGGAGAAATGATGTTGGTCCATCTAATTGAAGAAAGCAAGGTCATGGATCTAAGAAGGGATTGAAAGGAAAAGGGAAAGGACAATGTGACAATTGCGACAAGTTTGGCCACTATGCTAGAGAATGTCCTAACATGAAAAATCCTCCAAGGGACAACAACAACAATAAAAGAAATAATAGGTCTAACAACAAAGGAAAAAGAAATACTCCTACTACCCTAGAAGGAAATAATCGACCTCCCAAGACGACAAGAAATGCAAGGTATGATGAAAATAATGTTGTTGAAAAACAAGATGAATATTATCTCATTTATGCTTTGTCTACTACCTCTCCTCTGGACACCTGGGATCATTGGTTAATTGATAGTGGGGCCTCAAGGCATTTCACTAGATATAAGGAGGTTCTCTCAAATTTAGTTGAGAGGAAGACTAATCTAACTATTATTCTTAGAGATAATGCCACCTACCATGTGAAAGGGATAGGAACTGTTACTCTTCACTTGAACTATGGTCAAACCATTCATCTTCAAGATGTTTTGTATGTGCCCGATTTGAAGAAGAATTTGGTGTCTATTTTTCCAATGGAAGACAAAGGCTTCAAGGTAGCATTCGTTGATGGAAAGATAAGTGCATGGAATAAGAACTTTAAAGATGCTTTTACTCTTGGGTTTAGGGTTGATGGTCTTTATCAAGTTGGGGGAAATCCTTTTGGAGCTTTGGCAAATGACACCTCTATTCAATGTGAGCTATGGCATCGGAGATTTGCTCACTTACATTACAAAACCTTACCTGGCATAAGGAAGATGGTTACAACGATGTCCAAGTTTCATATGAATCATGAAGGAGTTTGTCAAGGTTGTGCAACTGGAAAACATGCAAAGGGACCATTCCCTTCTAGTGAGAGTGAGACATTTGATATTCTTCAATTGGTCCATTTTGACATGGCTGGTCCTTTGTCTGTGACTTCATTGGGAGGATACTTATACTATGTGAGATTTGTGGATGACTTCTCCCGCAAGAATTGGATTTATTTCCTAAAGAAGAAGGATGAAGTATTTAGATGGTCTTGTTCTTTCAAAGCATTGGTGGAGAATCATAAAGGAAAGAAGATCAAGACATTAAGAACTAATAATGGAACCGAGTATGAATCTAATGAATTCAATGACTTCTGCAGAGAGGCAGATATTAAGAGGGAGATAACCGTACCATATAATCCACAACAAAATGGAGTTGTCGAGATAAAGAATCGAACTATTATGGAAGCCACCCATGCCATGATTTATGATGAAGATATACGAAGTTTCTTATAGGGAGAAGTTGCGAACACTGCTATGTATGCTCAAAACAAGAGCCCCCATCAAAGATGGATTTCAAGACACCCAAAGAAGTCTTCACTGGTAAGAAACCTAATGTTGCTCATTTTCGAATCTTTGCTTGTCTTGTATATTTTCACGTACCAAAAGAGAGAAGGAACAAATTGGAAGCCAACAGGAAGAAAGGTGTATTTGTTGGATATAATGAAGATTCAAAGGCATATTGAATTTATGTACTTGGTCAAAGGGATGTGGAAGTGAGTAGAATGGTACTTTTGATGAAGACACTTCCCTCGGAAAAACTAGGGATCTCCCTATCACAACGAAGGGTGATGATACTACTAAAAGTCAAGAAGAACCTTCGATGAATGAACCCATGCCCGATGTTGATGGCTCGATCGATCCACTTGATCCATCTCCTTATGATACCTCTACCTCAAAGAAAAGACCACTATGGCTCTGGGATACGCTTCAAGATGTTGAAAATCATGTTGCTCCTAGAGGGACATTTCGGGAAAGTAAGAAGCCCACCAGGTATCAAAGATACTTGGCTGCCATGAGTATTATCATTCAAACTGAACCTTGGACTTTCGAAGAAGTTGTGAAGCACTAGGGATGGAAAGATGTTATGGTTGAGGAATATGAATCAATCATGAAGAACAATGTTTGGGAAGTGGCGCCTAAACCCAAGGACAAGGTCATGGTCACTTCAATATGGATCTACAAGATTAAACATGGAGCCGATGGAAGTGTTGAAAAATATAAGGCAAGGTTCATGGCTCATGGCTTTTCTAAAAAGGAAGGAGTTGACAATGATGAAATATTTGCACCAATTGCTCGATACACCACTATATGATCCATAATTTCTCTCACTGCAAATCAAGGATGGAGCCTACATCAATGGATGTCAAGACCGCATTCTTACATGGCTCATTTAAAGAAGTCTACTTAGAACAACCTCAAGGATTGGAAGAGCAAGATAGAAGGACACATGTATCCAGGTTGAAGAAATCCCTCTATGGGTTAAAGCAAGCCCCTAGGGCTTGGTATGATCGAATTGTGATGGCCTGGGTGCAGGCGATATGGATAACCTCTCAGATCTGGCAGCAATTTCCTCAATATCAGCCCCAATTTCTCCCTCTGCTTCCAGTGGCATATCAGTCATTAAACTGACAACTTCATGGATTTCCTCCGATCGCCACAACCCTTGTAAATTGACAAACAGGGCTCTTCTCCTATCGGAAACTGTAATTCTAAAAGAATTACCCAAACCACTGTCGACGGGCTTTTAGTGAGGAATTTATACAATATACTATTAGCAGGTTTAATGCCCTTCCTCCTTCCTTTTTCCCGATGCAATAATCGGCAATCGCTATCGGCAAGTTCTAAAGCTTCACCACTTGGTTCGCCTCCCAGTTCGCGATACGACCGCCCTCGCGGACCCAATGCCTCTTTACGCTCCTCTTTATAACATTTCAGGTCTGCAATATCGGGGTTTCGCGCTCCAACAATCGCTATTGACAGTCTCTCCGGTTTGCGATGCGATCGGTTCCACGGACCCAACGCCTCTTTCTGCCCTTCTGTATAATGTTTCGGCTCCAGGACGTCGGAGCTCGCACTTCGCAATTCCAAAGGCTCTCTACTCCACTTTCATTTCTCCGATGTGATATTGGTCCGGACCCGATATGGGCATAACCCAATCTAATAAGATTTCACATCCAGAACAATGTTCCGCTTAAGGAAACATCGTGCATCCTCTATGTAAACAGATTTGCCACAGAACTTTGTAAAATAACTTAGGGAGCCTGCGAATACCGAAATGAAAAGGAAACGATCCTAAGCTTCAATCTAGCATCATGCGGGAAAATAAGGCGAATTCATCAACTTTCAACTCACAAGAAAACAAGTTAGCCGATACGTGCATACAAATTTTCAATTAACAGAAGGCCATTAAATCAGATAAACAGAGAGAAAAAGTTTTCAAGGAATAATGCTTCCGGCCACCGCCTCCTCGTGAGAGTCTCGTTGTCTCTTATTTATAAATACTTGATAAAGCCTTCTCGGCCCTTATCCTTTACAAAAGCATGCTTTACATAGAATGATTTAAAGCGTAACGCTTTATTATAGCTTATCCATCCGTAATATAATTAGCATGTTTTATTCTCAATTCTATCCTATCTTGAACTAAAAACCATGGAAATTGCTGGCTAAAGGACCCCACTCCCTTGCCTGTAGATTTTTTTGGATTTTTGTAATATGTTTGAAAACTTTTCCCTCTAAGTTACATGCTCCTGCATCAGACTCCTGGGGACAAAATTCTTCATGGGCTCTTGTCCATGAGTTCATCTACAGAATTGCCCAGTTTTTGTAGGATGTCTTCTGTAACCCAAATAGCATCAGCGGTCGGTTGTCCCTTCCATTTTACCAAATACTGGAAGTACTCTTGTCCCCTTGTCCTCTTTAACACCTAGTTGTCCAGAATTCTCTCTGGCTGCAAACTCTTTGTTGTGGGTAATTGTTTTACCCAGTCAATCTCTTGGGTCACTTAATCTTGTGTTGTATCATCTGCAGTTCCACTGTCATACTTATATAAGTCTGCAACATTAGAAATTGGCGATATTCCAATATCAGGGGGTAACTCAATCTCATAAGAATTTGCAGAGAATTTTCTCAATACTTTGCATGGTCCAATTTTCTTGAGTTTCAATTTATTATACTCCCTCTCTAGAAATCTCTCCTTTCTGAGATGTGCTAAAACCAAATCCCCAACTTCAAAGTTCACCTCTCTTCTTCTCATGTCTGCTCTGGTTTTGTACTTGATGTTGCTATCCTGCAGCTGTTGCTTCACTTGTTCATGTATTGCCTGCATTTTTGAAGCAAAGTCTTCACCCTCTGCACTTCTCATCTCTTCTTTTCCCAAATTTCTTAATTCACATACTCCTCTTGGATGCGTTCCATAAACAATATGGAATGGACTCTGTCCTGTGCTCCTGTTCGGTGAGTCATTATATGCATACTCAACTTGTGCTAATACTTGATCTCATTGCTTTGGACGTTCTGCAGTAAGGCTCCTCAAAAGATTGCCTAAACTCTTGTTCACAACTTCAGTCTGTCCATCAGTTTGTGGATGATAGGCAGAACTAAAACTTAATTTAGTTCCCAGCTTCTTCCATAGTGTCCTCCAGAAATGTCCAACAAATTTGGAATCCCTGTCTGAGACAATACTTTTGGGCAACCCATGCAATCTTACAATCTCCTTAAAAAACAAATTAGCAATGTGAGAAGCATCACTAGTTTTATAACATGGAATAAAGTGTGCCATTTTTGAAAATTTGTCCACTACAACAAAGATTGAATCATTACCTCTTTGATTTTTTGGTAACCCCAACACAAAATCCATAATTACCATATCCCAAGGCCTATTTGGAATTGGTAATGGGATATACAAACCTGTGTTTTGGCTCCTTCCCTTTGCATATTGGCAGACTATGCAAGTTCTCACATACTTCTCCACTTCAGATTTCATTTTCGGCCATAAATAAAATCTGTTTAGCTGTTCAAAAGTCTTCTCTACACCAAAATGTCTTGCAAGTCCACCACTATGTTTCTCTTTGATTAAATTCTCTCTCATTGAACAGTTTGGTATGCACAACTGATTTTTCTTAAATAGCAGTCCATCTTGTAGGAAGTAATTCAACCATTTGCTCCTATCCACCAAAACAGGATTTTTACAAGCCTCAAATGCCTCTTTAAAATCTGAATCGGTCTCATATAATTCTTTAAGAAAATCAAAACCCAACGCTTGGATTTGACTCTCTTGAAGCAATACATTTCTCCTACTTAAGGCATCTGCAACTTTGTTTGATTGCCCAGTTATATGCTTCAAAACAAAATGGAAACCTTGAAGATATTCTACCCATTTAGCATGTTTCTGGTTAAGCTTTTGCTGTTGCATTATAAACTGTAATGCATGGTTATCTGAATAAAGAATAAATTCTTTTGACATTAAATAATGCCTCCATTTCTTTAATGACTGCACAACTGCGTAGAACTCCTTATCATAAGAAGAATATTTCTTTTTTGAATCATTTAGCTTTTCACTAAAATAAGCTATTGGTCTATCTTCTTGGCTTAAAACTCCCCCAATTGCTTCTCTGCTGGCATCACACTTTACTTGAAAAGGTTTGTTAAAATCAGGCAGAACCAAAATAGGCTTTTCAGTGATTTTCTTTTTTAACAGCTGAAAATTTTTCTCTGCTTCAGCAGTCCATTTAAATGGTTGTTTGTCCTTGTTTATGGTCTCAATAATAGGTGCATTAATCTTACTAAAATTCTTAATGAATTTCCTATAAAAACTAGCAAGACCATGAAAACTCCATACCTCAAAAACACTCTTGGGTGAAGGCCACTCCATAATTGCCTTGATCTTCTCTGGATCCATCTTCAGCCCTTCAGCAGAAATAACAAATCCCAAGTATACTAGCTCTTCTTTCATGAATGAACACTTGTTCAGATTCAGCAATAATTTTTCTTGCTGCAACCTTTGTAAGACATAATTTAAATGCCTCACGTGCTCCTCCTTAGACCTGCTATAGACTAATATATCGTCCAGATATACTATTACAAACTTACCAATGAACTCTTTAAGAACTTCATTCATGAGTCTCATGAATGTGCTTGGTGCATTTGACAACCCAAAAGGCATTACTCTCCACTCATACAATCCTTCATTGGTCTTAAAAGCGGTTTTCCACTCATCCCCTTCTCTTATCCTTATCTGATGATACCCACTTTTAAGATCTAGTTTTGAAAAATAGTTTGCTCCCCTCAAGCAATCCATTAAATCTTCGATTCTAGATAAGGGAAATATGTACTTGATTGTGATTTTATTGATGGCTCTTGAATCTATACACATTCTCCAGCCTCCATCTTTATTAGGGCTCAGCACTATTGGTACTGCGCAAGGACTCAAGCTTTCTCTGATTAGCGCCTTGTCAAGCAATTCTTGTACCTGCTTTCTAACTTCTTCATTTTCTATAGGAGTCATTCTGTAAGCTGCTTTGTTAGGCAGACTTGCTCCAAGAATCAAATCTATATGATGACTAATTCTCCTAATGGGTGGTAATTCATTAGGAAAATCATCAACAATAATATCACAATATTTCTCCAACATTTCTTGAATTTCAATAGGTAAATCAGAAACTTTAGTAGAGGTCATTATTACCTTGGGCTTGCAAACTACAGCAAAATTTACCTCATTTTCTTCAATCTGCTTCAAGTATTCCTTTCTTCAAAGTAACAGAGTTTTTGGATCAGTCTTTTGTCTTGGCACCTCTTCTTCTTACAGAGGCAGCAACGTATGATTGACACCATCCTTTCCGAACTTGTAGGTGTTTCTTTTCCCATCATGTATGGCTCCTCTGTCATATTGCCAAGGTCTTCCAAGCAATATGTGGCACACATCCATGGGCATCACATCACAAACAATTTTATCTTTATACTTGCCCACCTGAAATTCCACTTTACACTGTTCATTTACTAACAGTTGGTGTCCCTTTTGCAACCATGACATCTTGTAAGGTGTTGGATGTTTCATTGTCTTCAGCTTCAATTTCTCCACTACTTCTGTAGAGACCAAATTGTCAATGCTGCCACTATTAATGATCATCTGGCAACATTTCGCTTAACCTTTACACACTGTCCTGAATAAAGTCTTCCTTTGCGATGGTTCAGCCACCTCCTTTGCTGGCTTAAGTAGAACTTTATTAACTACCAAAGATTCTCCTCTTTCTAGTATACTTTCTTCTTCTGCTACTACTACCACTGGTGCTTCTCCCTCAACTGGAGCAACAATTGCATTCCTCTGATTTGTTTCTACATTCTCTGGGCACTCAAAAGCTCTGTGCCCCAGCTTGTTACATCTGTAACATCTTATTTCTCTACCCCTTCCTCTGCCTCCTCTTCCTCTAGAAAAACTCTCTCTGCCTCTTGCATCACCTCCTATGGGTACATGTTGGGTTGAGCTGCTGCTAGCTCCATCTTTAGGTGTTGTAGATCTTCCTCTACCACCTTGACTTCCCCTTCCTCAGAAAGTACCTCTCCCTCTGGCAGATTGCTTCCTCATGAGTTTTTCTTCAGCTTTCAGTGCTACCTGATAAGCTTCCTATATTGTTTTAGGAGACAGTAGACTTATCTCATCTTGAATGTCCATCCTGAGGCCATTCATATATCTAGCCACCTTGTCATCTGTATCTTGGGCTTCTCCAGCTCTTATGCTTACTTTATAGAACTCCTATGTGTACTCTTTTACTGTCAAAGATCTCTGTCTAAGATTTTGCATTTGTCTAAACAAAGTTTGCTGATAATTACTTGGCAAAAACTTACCTCTTAGCTTTGCTACCATCTTGCTCCAATTCTTGATTGGTTGCTTACCAAGTCTCTTCCTTTCTGCCTCCACACCATCCCACCAAATCGCTGCATGGCCTTTTAACTTGGTGACAGCAAACTTCACTTTCTTCTCATCTTCTGTTTCTTCATAATCGAAGAATTTCTCCATGCCATTAATCCAGTCTATCAATTCTTCTGGATTCAATCCTCCTTGGTATACTGATACCTCGATCTTTGGCTTGGCTATGGATCTCAACAATGATTGAAAGAACCTCATCTCAGGAGTAAATTCTACAGCTTCCTCCTCTATAGCTTCAATCTCAGGTTCACTAACATCTCCATCATCTATGCTTCTGTCTGAAGTTAATGCATCCAATCTAGCTTGCATCTGTTGCACAGCTTCCATTATTTCAGCATTTGCAACAGGCCGTCATCTTCAACCACGTCCTCATCCTTTTCCAAATCTAAAAGCCATAGTAACTTTCCTTCTCCTGCTTCTAAGATTCAATCCAATGTCAGTTGGCTGCTCTGATACCACTAATGATGGCCTGGGTGCATGCGATATGGATAACCCCTCAAATCTGGCAGCAATTTCCTCAATATCAGCCCCAATTTCTCCCTCTGCTTCCAGTGGCGTATCAGTCATTAAACTAACAGCTTCATGGATTTCCTCCGATCGCCACAACCCTTGTAAATTGACAAACAGGGCTCTTCTCCTATCGGAAACTGTAATTCTAAAAGAATTACCCAAACCACTGTCAGCAGGATTTTAGTGAGGAATTTATACAATATACTATTAGCAGGTTTAATGCCCTTCCTCCTTCCTTTTTCCCAATGCGATAATCGGCAATCGCTATCGGCGAGTTCTAATGCTTCACCACTTGGTTCACCTCCCAATTCGCGATGTGACCGCCCTCGCGGACACGATGCCTCTTTACGCTCCTCTTTATAACGTTTCGAGTCCGTAATATCGGGGTTTCGCGGTCCGACAATCGCTATTGACAGTCTCTCCGGTTTGCGATGCGATCGGTTCCGCGGACCCGACGCCTCTTTCCGCCCTTCTGTACAATGTTTCAGCTCCGGGATGTCGGAGCTCACACTTCGCAATTCCAAAGGCTCTCTACTCCACTTGCATTTCTCCGATGCGATATTGGTCCGAAACCGATATGGGCATAACCCAATCTAATAAGATTTCACGTCCAGAACAATGTTCCGCTTAAGGAAACATCGTGCATCCTCTATGTAAACAGATTTGCCACAGAACTTTGTAAAATAACTTAGGGAGCCTGCGAATGCTGAAATGAAAAGGAAACGATCCTAAGCTTCAATCTAGCATCATGCGGGAAAATAAGGCGAATTCATCAACTTTCAACTCACAGGAAAACAAGTTAGCCGATACGTGCATACAAATTTTCAATTAACAGAAGGCCATTAAATCAGATAAACAGAGAGAAAAAGTTTTCAAGGAATAATGCTTCCGGCCACCGCCTCCTTGTGAGAGTCTCGTTGTCTCTTATTTATAAATACTTGATAAAGCCTTCTCGACCCTTATCCTTTACAAAAGCATGCTTTACATAGAATGATTTAAAGCGTAAAGCTTTATTATTGCTTATCCATCCGCAATATAATTAGCATGTTTTATTCTCAATTCTATCCTATCTTGAACTAAAAAACATGGAAATTGTTGGCTAAAGGACCCCACTCCCTTGTCTGTAGAATTTTTTGGATTTTTGTAATATGTTTGAAGACTTTTCCCTCTAAGTCACATGCTCTTGCATCAGATTGATAGCTATCTCATGAAGTTGGGATTCACAAGGAGCTATGTTGATCCAAACTTATACTTCAACGTTGAAAAGAACATGCCACTTATTTTGGTCTTATATGTTGATGATCTGTTTCTGATTCGTGCAGATCCTCTCATTTATCCATGTAAGAGGGAGTTGACTTCCGAATTCGAGTTGAAGGACCTAGGATTGATGCAATACTTCCTAGGCTTGGAGGTTTGGCAAAATCTAGGTGAGATTTTCCTTTCTCAAGGAAAATATATTGTGATGTTGTTAGAAAGATGTGTCATGGTAGAATGCAAGTCAGTGACTACATCGATGGAACTAAATTTCAAGAAACTATGTGGAAGTGTTGTTGGTCTGAATATAAACAACTTGTGGGAACTTTGATGTTCTTGGTGAACACACGACCAAAAATATGCTTTGTTGTTAATACATTGAGTCAGTTTATGGTTGAGCCTCATCATATACATTGGGTTGCTGCAAAGAATCTTTTGAGATATCTTCATGGTATTATCAACCATGGATTAAGGTACACTACTGGGGATTTGAGATTACATGGATACACTGATGCCAATTGGGCCAGCAGTGTGGTGGATAGAAAAAGCACATTTGGGTGTTGCTTCTCTTTGGGATCCGCTTCAATTTCATGGATGAGCTAGAAACAAAAGTTTGTCGCACTAAGCGTCGTTGAGGCTGAATATATTGCTACTAGTATGGCTTGTTGTGAAGCCATTAGGTTGAGGAAGCTCTTCAGTGAGCTATTTGAGCACATGTTGGCTACTATCATCATTTATTGCGATAATCAAAGTGGGATTCACCTTTTAGATAATCCCGTGTTTCATGACCAATCCAAGCATATTGATGTTAGGTACCACTTTATCTGAGGTATGGTACAACAGGGAGCAATAAGGCTCCAACACATCAAGATGAATGAACACGTTGTTGACATCCTTACAAAGCCTTTGGGAAAGCTCAAGTTCTTAGCCTTCAAAGAGAGACTTGGAGTCATGGAAAGAACCTCCCATGAAGGTCCCGCTTGAGTTGGACATTGTGCTCTAGGAGCTCCTGAGGGCCTAGGGTACTTCTTGGAGCTATATGAGCACAGGATGAGTGGTTTACCTTCCCCTATGGAGTATGCTATATAAGAATAGGGTGAGTTGTTCACCCTCCCCTATGGATACCCCAACATACATCCTACCCTTACAATCTGGGACTCTTGGGAAGTACCTCTCATTTGGCCAATGAGTTGGGAAAAGGTGGATGGGGTTAATTAGTACTACTGACAGACACGTTAGGTACTACTATATTCCCTATGACTAGGATGAATGATGTTTAACAACTTGATCATTAAGGATCAAGCCCGGTAGGGGTTCTATCCCCTAGACATGAGGACTTGCCTCTGTCATTTTGGTGAGGGTGGCAGGGTCTTGTGACCCACCCTCTTTCGATCATTTCTTATTGGTCTATGATATCAATCTTCAACAGAGACGAGACAAGTTGCAGAGATTCTACATGATGGACATGATGACATAGCAGTTAGTGGATGTTGATAGGTGGAATTCCTCCCTAGTTGAGAGGGAGTGTCAAAAAGTGCAACTAGGGGCAAACTCCCCTTTTGAGAAGCCCCTCCTTTGATGGCTCATCACTCCATTAGACTACCCTCGATTGCATTCTTCCTCAACTCAAAAATTAGAATTTTTGCATTCATACAAATCGCCTTTCTTCAAGTGGGCCTCATCCTTCATCTACAAGTCGGCCCCATTGCTGAAAGGTCATGACCCTTGACCCCTTGTTGATCACTATAAATACACCATAAGACCTCCTCATTTTGGCATCTCATCATCACACTTCTCTCTTATCTTCTTAGATTTGATAGCTCTGAAAATTACAGGAGTTTCTTCACAAATGCAAGGACGAAGGAGGATGAAATTACAGGTGGCGGAAAATTTGAACAGTTTGTAACTTTGACCGGCGTTGACTAGCAAAATTTGACCATATTTTGGCTTCGATCTTTTGGACATATCTCTGTCTGGTGAGACAACATTTTTGGGCACAAAATCCAATGTAATTTGGGTTGTTTGACTAGCATTGACTGCAGGTAGAATTATAGACATAGACCGCAAAACATCGACTAAGTTTGATTTGTCTTTCATCTTTGTTTTGGGTTTACTTTGATTCGCTACAAAGGCAAAGTTTCTTGCTGCATTGACCGAATTAATTGGAGGTGTTTTGTCTACTGTTTGACTACCAGTGACTGGATTGGTTAGGGCACATTCACTATTGTCTAATGCAGATTGTTGACCAGGATTATATTGGATCAAAATAAGCTTCATATAATTGGTTGGTTAACTTTATTGGATAAGTCAATACTTTGACTATTGTACTAAATTGAATCTTCTCTCTCTATTGAACATTTGATATTAATCAATAAGAAGGATTGGTTGGGTTTTACCCCATGTAGGGTTTTGCCCTGGCATTAGCCAAGAAATTTGTGTTCATTGTCTTGGCTTGTCTTCTTGTGCATATTGTTGATGATGTTCTATCTACAATCAACATCAATAATGATCTAAAGTTAATGCCTAGTGATTGTTACTGAAATCTATTGTGATTGGTATTGGAATCTGAAGTGGAATTGCTATTGGGCTAATAAGAGATTGAAGTAATTGTTGCAAGCATAGAAGATACCATAAAAATTAACAAGAATCCACTGTGGGAATTCTACCAAAATTTGAGGTCCTCTAGAGGAGACACAAAGGGAGATTTCTATCCAAACAGAATTTAAAAAATTTCTACTCCAAGAGATTTCGCACCAAGCCATAGATGAGCCTCCTTATCATTAAAGGGACAAATTATTATAGAAGAGAAAAGAAGGAAAATTTATGGATTATATTTAAGTTTGGCCACAAAAGGACTTGATTAGTTCCTACACCATTGGGGGTATGGAGTCATAGGTGCGTATATGTTATAATTGGCTAAATTGACCTTCAAGGAGGCTAAAAGAGGAATCCCTAGTTACCCCTTTCAACAATTACCCTCTCTAGCATTAATTAATGGAGTTTCATGGATCAAATGCAATCATTATCTACTAGGAACATTTTGTCCACGCCATCAATGAGTAACACATGCAAAACTTCCCAATATTACAATTTTGAAAGATATTTAATAAAACAAATGTAATTCTTATCATGATAACAAATTCCATGCATCAGATATTATTTGCAAGATAATTTCACCATAAAGAAATACCTACAAGACAATGTAGAGTATATCCATCCATCAACAATACATAGAAGCTCCAAAAATATAGCAATAAATATCCAAACATCAAAGTGCATTCCAAAAACATCCAAAATTATCCTCAAATCACAGGTCTGAATTCTCTAATGAGGTCGAAAATCCAAAGGGTGATGATTTGAGATGAGAGTAGTTCTCAACTATTTAGACAAGTGTTATCATTTCGAACTCCTAATGAACAAGCCCCTAAAATGTCAAAATAATGTGACAAACCCTTGGTTTCAAGCCAAAAAAGATAGCTTAACAATTAATCATTATTTTATCTCTCTTCTAGCCCACATAGGGATGACATCATCCATGCGAAGTGCTCTCCAAGGCTAGCGTTGAGGCCTCATGTGTTGGAACTTTGGTAGAGAGCCTCTAAAATCATGATGAAGAGGGTCATCTCCTCATTATGCTGCAAAATATCTCCAAGTCCCCTATTTTGGGCTCAGGGCTCCAAAATGGGTCTCATGAGTCTCCAAGTGGCTTAAAATCATGTCCATGTCCCATCAATGAGAGCTCAAGAGATGACACATGCCCTCCCATGTCTCCCTAGGAACGACATAACCTCTTATGTACCTTTGATCACCTGCCAACTAAGTAACCTGACACGTGGATTCGGGATTCGTCGGATATGGGAATTCGAGTGTCGGATTCAGACATGTTGACCCCCCGGAATAGGACACGTTCAGATACGTTGTATATTATTTTATTATATATATAT
>APFE030924636.1:197058-236981 GCA_000404065.3 Pinus taeda
CGCTCTGCACCCTGCAATACACATCAATCTGTCTAATCCAGTTATCTAACTTCTCTGCATTTAACTCTCCATCATATATTGGCAAATCAAATTTAACATCTAATTTAATCAAAGATGTTTTCTTCTTTGTATTTTCAAGGCTATCAAGAGGTGTGGATAGAGGAGCCTCTTCTCCTTTCCCTTTCCCTTCAGAATGGCAACCTAGAAGAGATTCTTTTGTTCCTTTGTCTTGTTTGGAAGTTGAAGAATCTTCACTTCGACCTTTCTTAAATTCTTTATACATTTCTTCTACCATGGCTCTCATGGTCATGAAACTGTCCATGAACTGAGAGCCCGATTCCAAAGGACTTTCTTCTGCCATTTTCCTCCTAGGATAGAGTCTACCAATTTCTGGGTTAGTTTCAACCAGTTCTCCTTCTCCTACTTTAAGCTTTAACCTAGCTATCATTCACAAACAATCCGGCACAAGCTTGTCTAACCTTAGCAACCTAAAGCTCTAATACCACTTGATTTGATAATGGGATCTAAGACAATGATAAGGTATTACAGACTTATGTGCATGGATTTGTCTATGATCATTTTATGCAATGGATCGATAAGATTGCAAAATGCACATACAATGAAGCAGTAAACAAAACATAATAGACAACACATAACACAACAAATTTAATGAGGAGTTCACCCAATACGCTTGGGCTACATCTCCTGGTCCAGCCTTCAATGGTGGCCTCTCTATTATGTCTTCACGCAGAGTTCTTTTTACAACAGTGAGCTCAATTTGAGCCTCATGATAAGAGCTTTACTTGAACCTCTCAAGTTTTCTATGAGTACACAGACTCCCTCAATGCTCTATGTCTATGTCCTAACTCTGTCTTGGCATTTGCCTGCAATACTGCCTCCTTTGTTGCACTCTCTGTCTGTGGCTTTAAAGCCAATGCTGCCTGTTCATTTCAGGTTCCCGTCTCTTGGTCTCCCCAGCCTCTATACGCTTTGAATCCCTCTTCCAGCGTTATACAATCATTGCTTAACGCATAGAGAGGAGGTGGCCACCTATTCTGTAACGCAAGGGTGCCTCAGGCCTCTGCAACTCCTGAAACAGCGGTGCTCTATTTTCACAATGAAAATGTATTTTAACAGAGAAAATCCGCCAAAACTCAATGTATCGGACTTCAAAAGTCCTTAAATCCACCCTATTCTCCCATCAGGTCCGCCAATTGTCGTTGTTGCAAATTGCAATGGCTTTGTCCCTTTGTGTTTCATACATATTTAAAAACTGCGAAAATGCATTATAAATGGCTTTCCTTCGGACTTGAAACTATATCAAATAGCCTTAAGATACCTTTTCGAGTCCAGCATATCGCATCTGCGCTTTCCCCTTCGCATTTCATTTAACAAACGAAAATGTGAAATACATTAAAAATGATGCTTAACAAATCTCAAGATCCATGCAATATGGCTTACAATGTTTATCGAGTCCAGTCCATCGGATCGCGTATGTGGATATATACATAAACCCCACTCCTTTGCATTTGTCGATTGCGATTTGGCGTTGCAACATGGGCCATCGATATGCGCACTTGACCGATGGTCCTCGTTGAGCCCGCCAGTCGCCATCGCATCTCTTATGAGGTCTCCGCTGATCGTCGTCGCAAGTCGTATGTGGACCCCGCTGATATCCGCTAATCACCATCGCAAGCTTTATGTGGATCCCGCCGATCTCTGCCAAAGGTCACCGCCGATTGTGATCCGCTACTCGAATCTAGACAATTGATCGACCAGATCTGACAGCTACTGTGCATCACTTATTCCACCTCCGTTAGTCTTTTTCACTGATTTCATAGGTTTTTGCCTCTTGATAGTGGTTTGAAAGGCTTCCTTATGCGATTTTTCCTTGGTTTTTGGCATGATTTCTGAGTTTTGAAGACAGAGAGAGTGTTTCTTGGATCCATTTGGATCATGAGGAGCTGCCAGAAGGATTTTCCGGGGTTTCAACCAGGAGATTTCTCTCAAACTATGAGGTATAGCTGCTAAAGAAATTCTTTGTTTGGTAGGCCAATTTCGACACCTAGATTGTACTTTGATATTGCTTAATAAGAAAACCCTCAGATAGCTGCACTGGTTTTCCCGCATTGGATTTTTCTGAGGACATTGGTCCAAAAATAATGGTGTCATGTCGCGTGTTTGTTCTTGTTTCTTTTAGTTGTTGATCTGTAATATGCTGAGCATGCACTGGTGTTTATTTTCAGTATTTACTTTGTAAATAACTTGTTAAAGAAAAATAACAAGTAGGTAGGCATAAATTAGAAAAAGTGCATGAAGGGTTTCTAAACTAAGTAAACTTAGAAACTTCAACAATATCCTACAAATCGACCAGTGCCAATGGAAAACTCTGCAAAGGCATCCTCTGCCTCATCAAGCAATGCTCTATCCTGAAAAACCCGTCTGAATGCATCTTTCCTCCCCTGTGAGATTTCACCATCCATGTGAGGAAGGAATCTGCAGGAAGCTCCACCATTCAGCCACTCATGGCTATAGTATTTTGGGTTCAATGAGTAAGCCAAACAATGTAAAGGTGTGCAATTCTTGTCCCATCTGCTGACAAGAATATCCTATGTAGTACCACAGAAGGCCTTTGGTGATGTCTCATACTCGGGGCACTCACTCACTTTGTAGAATAATGCTCCACACAGACTCAATCATGGAATCCCATCCCTCATAAACCTCTCCTAGGATGGGTTTGTCTATATCCGCAAATCGAAGAAAATAAATGATAGGGTCCATGATCTGAATAATTAGATCTACCCTCTCCCACCAAGCATCATCTAGCACTGTGTCCTTCACTCTTTTAGAGGCTACTTGATCTCTCTTTCTCAAAAAAGACCAAAACTCTAAAATAACAATGGCCCCAAGAGCAGTCTTGACCTCCCTCAACCTCTTTAAAATGATGAATGAAGAGGCAAACTGTGTATCCGCAATCTTCAACAATGATAGATTGTTGTACTCCTTGTAAATAGTCAGTGCGTTTGTATTGTTTTGTACAAAGTTACAGATATGTCGTGCATCCTCAATAATGTTACCAATCCAAAGCACATCAGAAGTAATAGATTTTAGTGCGCACATTAGAAGTAATGGATTTTAGTGCTAAGTTCAATGAATGGACAATGCACAGTGTCCAAAACACTTGTGGATATTTAGTTTCCACAACCATGTTAGCAGCCTTGCCAACAGGTGCATTATCTGTAATGATTTGCGCACAAGAATCAACACCTACATCTTCAATAACTTTAATAAACAACTCACCCATATATTGTGCACCCTTGTATTCTCCAAGTGTATCCACTGCTTTCAAGAAAACTGAACCATTCAAGGAAAACACCATGAAGTTGATGAGTGGGTATCGTGCTGGATCTGTCCATCCATTAGAAATATGCTAACCCCAGATGTTGACCATGATGCTTTAATCGGCTCAAGCATTTTTTGCACCTCTTTTTTTGCCTTCATCAACAATTTGGTTCTAAGCTTCTCTGAACCAAGGGGCACATACCATGATGGAGCCTCGTGAGTTAGAGATCGGCACATCTCAATAAATAGAGGTGAGCGTGCAACATTAAGGGATATGAAGTTTTGATAGAAAAAAAGACAATGGTGAGATCAAGCTCTTCCCGTTGCTCCTTTTGAAAAATCTTGTCCATTGGACTAAGTGAAATTGCCTTTCTTTTTGTTGCTTGTCCCCCACTAGAACTCTTAAATGGGAATTTGTTGCTGCCTTTCCTCAAAAATGGAAGGGGGTCATCATTCTTGGTTTCTTTTATTTTGCAGCCACATTTTCCATACCAAAAGTGATCTCTCTTTCAATTTCTTTCCTCTTTTGTAAAGGAACTTGTGTACAAGCTCCAACTCCACAACCTGGTAAAGCCAACAAATGGCCTTTCACATAGTAATATGTGCTTGTGACAGTACTGTGACAAAAGTTGCATCTCCAATTCATATTTCCTCCTCCCTTCACCTTGCTACTTAGCCCATCCTCTCTTGTGACATATTTCCACAAGGAATATTTCTCAATGTTACCTTTAGGAGGAAGCCTTCCTTCAACATTACTTGCAATAGAGGGAATACTTGCAGTAGACTCTGATGAAATTGTGGGAGGAGGGGCATCTCCAATGGGGACATTCTTCCCCTTCCTTTGCCCCTTACCTGCTGCCCTTGATTGGGGCATGAACACTGTAAAAAAAAAACAAAACTTGCACAAATTTGTAAAAGAAATGCATACACAAACTGTTGTAATACAAATGCAAAAAAATAGAGAGAAATGCACTTAACTGTTGCTTGAAACTCCTTGAAAATGCTCCAAACTGTTTGCTCCTTGCTCCAAACTCCTCACAGCAAACCCGCAGCCCACCTACTGCAAAAGAAATGACAGAAAATGATGCAAAGGAAAGGCATTTCCGACCTTTTATGGCCATGTGGGTCCCATTTTGCCGAATTCGTGTCCGGAAATCAGGACACGATGTGTCTGACAGGGACATGATCTGGATTCAATCGTGTCCTAGTCAGACACATCGTGTCCTAGTCAAACACATCGTGTCCTGAATTCGAAACACGATTTAGGTTGAATCGTGTTGGATTCAACGGATTCGAACACGTGGCCCTATTAGAGCGAATCCGGTTTCAGAGCCTGCCAAGTGCCGAGTGCAATATAAGCCAGCCAGGGCATCGTGGTCCAAGTTCATCATCTCTCGAATCACTGGGGCAATGAACAAGCTAATAATGGTGTTGAAGAAGCCCATGTTGTGGCAATCAATGCTCTGCATGAATGGAGACCCAGGGCTCTAAACGCTCACCCTACAAATGCCATCACGATCCTCCAAAGGGCTTGGATCCCGTATTGGGAGTCCGAGTCCAAGATGAAAACCCACTTACAATCTTGCATAAGATCCAATGTGTCTCCTGACATTCGAACACAATAATTCATTAGTGTAATTGAGTGAATAAGCTTGCTAATCAAGGGCAGAAATGGAGACTTCATAGTGGGTTTCCCTTCCAAATTTAGGGATTTGAGCATGTAATGGTGTTACCTCCCTAGGTAGAATAGGCTAACAAACAACCCTATTAGGTGTTTCCAGCCCCTAAAGGAAAGGACATGTCCAAGGTACATCCTTCAAGTGGTAGGTGTCATGTGGATGATGATGAGGTGGATGGGGACACAGGGGTCTCAAGGCTAAATGAAATGGGTTAAAGGGTAATAATGGTAAGGCAAGTACACATATTTGGGTGTCAGAATGTAGGAGGGAGCAATCATGGTACATGAGTTGCCTCGACATTTGTTTTTCCACTCTTCTTCATTTTTTTTTTGCCTTCTTACTGATTTTTCTTTTATTTTATTGCTCGCGGCTCAAAGGGATAAGAGCATGTTGTGTATGATATAGCAGTGATTACCCCCTTCATGTCGCCCACCAAGGGTTGAGACATGTATGGGTTCCTTAAAAATGCAGAAGGCACTCATAGGGGACGTAGGAACCAGGGTGATGGCCATAACGATAAAGGGTAGAGCTCATGTGTGGCTTTTGCCCACGTGCTAAATTTTATTATCTCAGCCATATTTTGCATTTTGTGGTACATTTTCCTTTTGTATGTGGCCATGATATGCGTTTATCTTTATCTGAGCTGCATCAACCTCTAGGGCATCATTCTAATCCCAACCCAGACATGCAAACAGGGGGAGGGTAGTACCAGAACCTTGTGGACCCAATGATCATCCGGACCCAAAGAGGGAAGATGATGAAATGGGGCATGTAATGTGCTTAGGGGAGTGAAAAATGTGGAGCAAATACGAGACCATGCTACTGAAGTAGAGGTTTCCCAAGTAGTGCCCATCCTAAAGCTATAAGCCAACAAGGGAGATCCCACAGGGCTAGGGTTGGGGATTAACCCCTCCTAGTTAAGGTAAGGGAACAAGACTACAGTCAAAACCCTTCCTCCTTCTGAATCACCCAGTAATCCATACCCAAGTGTGCCTAAGAAAAACAAGCATAAGCACCCAATTACATAATGAAAAATCATACCATTACGATAGGATGGCCCACCTTCAAACATACGATCTTGATAGATAGGCAAGGGTGCATGATGTTGGTTTAGGTGGCGGAGATAAAGTAGCACATCAAAGCTATCAAATGGCTATGAAGGACTATTGCTATCAGCTGAAGGAGGATACATCGGAAAGAAAAGCTCTCCAAAGGGGGACCATGTTAGTTTTCGATGATTGGGTAGCATCAGACAAGTGTTTTAGTCTAGACTTTGGTCAGAGAGGCTTAGACACGCAAGAGCTCCAAAACCCAGAAAACTTTTTAGGAGAAAACACCAACAAATGGCTCAATTAAGTTAATTAATCAATAATTAAATATTTCCTAGGTCTAACTTGGGAAAAGTGATTAATTAATAGGAATTAATTGAGAAAGGTGAGATTTCTCTAGAAACTCACATGGATCAACCCAGAGATGATCTTAGTCATTGATGAGGATTTAATCATGGTCATTGGTGACACAACGAGAGATTATAAGAGGCGGTGGATGGAGTTTGAGCTAGACACACTAGAGATCGATTTTCCTTGGTAGATAGGGCTATCCACCAATAGCAGCTGCGTAAGGAAGAGAAGTTCGAGCCAGAGGGTAAGCAGAGTCAGTGAGGGGCTGACAGTGATTCAGGAGGAGATTCCAATTTCAAAGAGGCAGCAGCAAGTCACAGAGTATTCCACAGTGAAGCTGCATAGGGGATTCACAATAGCTTCAGAAGGCAATTCAATTTAGTTGAGGGAGGTCAATTCAGCTTCCAGAGGCTGGGATAATTTTCCAGAGGGTCGAAAAGTCACTTCCATCAGCAGAGACAAGCAGGACGACTTGATTTTTGGCTGATCTAAGCCACACGTGTGAGGCTCTGAGCAGAGGCGGTGCAAAAGGGCTTGCGCAAGGGTTGGATGGCCAACTTTCAAAGGGAGCCAAAAGTCAGGATTGCTTGTGGAGAGAGAATTTTCTCTCTAATTATTTTTGTCCAATATTTCTTGATTGGATAGCCACCTGGGAATCCATAGATTGTACTCAGAATTTCACTGCTGCATAAGAATAAAACCCTCATCTGTTGCCCCGTTTTCCCTCACTGGGTTTTTTTGGGCACAATTGTCCAAAACTAACGATGTCATAATTTTTGTGTGTGTGCTCTATATTTCTCAGTTTCTGACATTTTATTTTCCACGGCATTTTATTGTGAAGAAATTGAAGTGTGATTAATTCGTTATTTCGTCGTAACAAAATAAACTACATAATTTAGTAAATTAGAAGAACTAATTCTAGTTGTTGCATTTCAAGGAAATTTTCACATGGTTTCAGAACAAGCTTGACAGAAAAGTGGCTTAGAGATGAGGAGGGAGAAATCTGCAATTCAGAGGGAGCAGTAGAATAATCTCTCCAGATTTGTGCAAATCTAGCCAGACAGTTCAATCTGTTGGGCAAAGGGTTTGATTTTCTAGTGCAGGAGGCAAGAAAAATTCGCAAAGCACAGTAGTAGTTCCAGCAAGCAATGGTGAAGCCAGGAAGTAGTTCCAATGAGGCATATTAGTGTTTTCACAGGGCAGATCTGGGTGCAATTTTTTTTGCAGTTGTAGAATCAGTGTTGGGTGGAAGAGAAATTGCACACACTAGGGGATTTTTCTCAGAGGATTTCCATTTTCAGTCTTGGAGGAAATCTGAAGTTTCTAGTTGCAGTGGCAGAACTAGCAGGCAGGATTGCGAATTCTAGAAAGGAGTGTGAATTGCAAAGCAGGTAGCCAATCAAGAGAGGGGGATCTTCTTGTTTATTTTCCCAGTTGTGAGTTTTGCAGTAATGGCCTCAACAAGACTTTGTGATCAGGATAGGTTAGAAGGTGCATGCAACCACATTATTTGGAAAACTAGAATGTCCTTTCAGTTGGATGATTTCGGTCCGAAAATGTACGGACAACAAGCTATTGTCGTATCTACAAATCCGTAGTAGCTAGAGAACTATAATAAGAAGATGGCCAAGGCGAAGCGATCGATCCTTGATGGAGTTCAGGATCATATAGTCTCACACTTGGCGGCCAAGAATACGGCCAAAGAAATGTGGGATGCTCTCACAATACTTTTCTAGAATCCTTCTGAGAATCTGAAGATGTTCCTGAAGGAGAAGTTGAGAACCAGTAAGATGCAAAAAGGAGGAGGAGTTACCATTACCTCACCAGAATTCAAGATATCTGGAATGAGCTTGTCATAGTAGGAGAGGTGCCACAAAAAGTTGAACTTGTGTGTGTCTATCAACAATTTCACTGAAGAGTGGGCTACTTTTGTCCAAGGCGTCATTGG
Organism: Pinus taeda; assembly: GCA_000404065.3. Classification (NCBI taxonomy): domain Eukaryota; kingdom Viridiplantae; phylum Streptophyta; class Pinopsida; order Pinales; family Pinaceae; genus Pinus; species Pinus taeda. The sequence goes on from APFE030924636.1 coordinate 205,428, forward strand.
GTGAGATCAGTTACCAGGATGGGATCATTTGTGGGCAGATTTCATGCAAGAAGAGATGGCTAGAACACTTGCAAACACCAAAATTATGCCAAAATAGCCCTACAAAACCCAGCAAAATTCAGTCCAGAAACCAAATGACCAATCAGAAATGGGAAGAGGGCAGATGAGGGTCACGACAAGGGTTGAGAAGCAAAGGCAAAAGACCTCAGCAGCCTGCATTAAGGCACAGAAGCAAAAATGGCCTCACGACAAGCTTTGAAAGGTTGTTGCCTGGCTTGAGAAAGGGGTCGAGAGGCCCTGAATGGCTATAGCCTAAGGGTAGGGCCTTAAAGAGGCCTGCAATAGGAGTTAAGGGGAGGTCGAGTGGCTAAAAGGCCACGTCTAGGCTTGCCAAGGCCAAAAAATGCCATGGCAAGGGCAGAAAAGGGGGAAAGGAGGTTGTCGAGGAGGAAGAAAAGGAGGGCTAAGGGAAAGAAGGAAAGAGAAGGCTTGACGGAGGGAGGAAAGGAGGGTCAAAGGGCTTAGAAGCCCACGACAGAGGAAAAAGAGGGTTGACGGTTAGGGCTACTAGGCAAAGAAGGGCCGCATTGAAGTTGTGTTGCACCCATTTTTTCAACATCCCAAGGAAGCAGGATCCGAGGTATTCAAAGAATTTTTTCAAAGTCCGAATCATTAGCCAGTAGTTTGTTCTATGTCATTGTAAACCCATTATGCAAAATTACAATGTAAATGATGCTACTAAGAGTATGGATTTATGTAACAACCTAGGTATGCCTATTATTTTGGTGATGAATTTCATCCTAGAAGTTTTTTCATCTCACTAATTCATCTATATTTCTAAACACAAATAATCAGTAGAGTTTTTCCTTCCAAACTTCACCCCAAAGCTAGGGTGGAATTTATCGTCAAAGTCTTAGGTAAGACCTAGTGTTTTAGTCGAGCTTTTTGTAAAGTGGTTTGGCAATAATTTAAGCTATTTGGCTAAATTATTTTATTACAGATCACTCGGTCTACTAAATCATATTGTATTGCAGAATTGGGTAATTATTTGAGGGTCTAGAACGAACGGGTATTCCCCCTTTGAGTGTTGAGTTTGTAAAATCTTATGTAAAAAATATTTTACTGCATGGTCCCTCATACTTAGACACCATGGCTAGAATATTAGAGGGTGGAAAAATAATTAATCCCCTCATAAGTCAATTAATTAATTTTTCTGGCAAAAATCAAATTAAATCATAAAATTAATTAATTTAGAGTCAAAATTAAAATATTAGAAAAAATAATTGCTCTAAATGGAAAAATTTGTGGGTCTAGAAGAAGTTAGATTTTGGAGATCCGCCATTGAGGGAATATTGGAAATTTCAAGAAAATTTGGACCCTTGAACCTTGGTGGATAAGTATAAGTCAATTTTTTGATGAAATTAGCTCAAAATAATTATTTTTGAGCTAATAAAAAATAGTTTTACTGACAAATTCGAAAATTCCTCAAAAATAATTATTTTCGACGATGGAGATTAAAAGATCATCAAAGATTTATCGACGGTCGAGATTATTTTAATGGGGATCAAGTCAACTAGCCGTTATTTTCCACATGGAGGATTTTCTCTATAACTAGAAGGCCTTTTGCTTCTATTTCAATCTTTTGATGAATTGGGTCTGATGTAATTTATAAACGTTGATGCAAAGTCATTGTTCTGTTGGGAACGTTTTGATCATCATAATAAAAGACTTTGGGGTGCAATTCATGGTCTCTTTGTCTCACTAGTTTGTGGTATGTGTTGGGTATGTGCATTCGTATATTGTGTTTTAGATAATAATTAATCAGTATTTCATTGTAGATGATAGGAACATTCTATTGGTAAGTTTTGGGCTCATCTTAGGTGATCTCAATGATGCGGAGGAACCCCCCCTTCAATCCCACTCTCAATCCGCGCTCCAAGCGGGAGCGATTTGGGAGTGCGCTCCCTAAAAAAATTTCCACTCCCTGCCTTTTTGGGAGCGTTTAGCCTTTTTTGCAAAAACAATTTTGCAGTAATGTTCCAAATGCAATTTCTTTCAAAGAAACAAATAAGTTTTGAGTGGGGTAGCTTAATGATTAAGCCTATGGTCCTAGTATTGATATGCAATTCATGGTAATGTTAAATTCTTAAAGTAAAAGTGACATTCTCCTTAATATTCATTTTCATCCTTTTACCTAAATTTTTAACATTACCATGAAATGACTCAGGCTGTTTGAGAGTGGTTCTGACCTCATTGGATTTCATATGGAGAAAGTAGAATTTTAGATTTCACTCAAAATCCAGCAAACTTATCATTTTTTCAGGATTTCAGGATTGGGGGATTGCAATGTTTCCATTGAATTTTGTCATGTATTAGGGTATGGAACTCATATTTAAGCAAGAGCCCCAATCTCTCTATGTACCTTGATGTTAGTGACATTGGTTGTCGAACTCCTCTATCATGACCCTCCTAAAAATGTACACATCACTCAAACAAATCTTGACTTGACATGCTATGTTATCTCTATCTTATGTTAATGCTTAGAGGGTGATATTAATGACAAAAACCCTGATTTTCCAACAATACTAAAAAAATTAGACATTTCTCATGGTGGCAAGAGGCCCAAGCATAAGTAATAGATAATAGATTTACTTGTCTTTTCTAGTTTCTAGTAATTTTTATAACTATTGACTCTTTCATATTAATTATAATATTCATTTTAAACAATATATGACAATTTAAGTTTGAAGTTGGCAATTATAACTCATTAGTAATGAATTATGAATATGATGCTTCATGAAAGTTGAAAGTTGTTTCATTTCATTTCATTTTATAACATTTCATTTCATGTTAGATATTATTTGTTATAATAGTTACACTTAGCTTACAAGTACAACTTTGGTGATCAATGATGATAAATGTTATACATTGAATTTTGAAAGCTTGAAACTTTAATATTGATGAAACATGCGACTCAATATGTTGTATGTTACTATGTTACTAACTTGTGGACGTTTTTGATAAAGATTATAACTTCTAGATGATTGTTGTTATATCGTTCAATCTATGTTTTTTATGTTTTTTATATGTAATTCATCATTCCACATGCTTTTTTGACATATATGCATCAAAATATAAAAAATATATATTATATAAAAAATGCTCCTGGAATCGCTCCCAAACCGCGAGCTTCTGAAAATGTTGCTCCCGCTCCCAAGTAACCTTGGTTGGAGCCTTATTGCTCCCCGTTGTACCATACCCTGGATAAAGTGGTATCTGATATCAATGTGCTTGGAGCAGTCATGGAACATGGGTCGTTTTGAAAGGCGAACCCCAATCCGGTTGTCGCAGAAGATCACAGTGGTATCTAGCACGTGCTCGAATAGCTCACTGAAGAGCTTCCTCAACCAAACTACTTCACAACAAGCCATACTCGCAGCAATGTATTCGGCCTAGGCGGTGCTCAAAGCAACCAAATATTGCTTCCTACTCATCCAAGATATTGAAGCAGACCCCAAAGAGAGCAGCATCCAGACGTGCTCTTATGATCCATCACACTTCCAGCCCAGTCAGCATATGAATATCCATGTAGCCTCAAATTCCCGACAGTGTATCTCAGTCCATAGTGGATTATGCCCCAGAGATATCTCAAGAGATTCTTAACAGCAATCCAATGAATGTGATGAGGCCCGGCCATGAATTGACTCAACATGTTCACAACGAAGCATATGTCAGGACCGGAGTTGATCAAGAACATCAGGGCCCCCACAGGTTGGCGATACTTGGAAGGGTTCGCTAATCCAGGGCTAGCAGCACTTCCACATAGATTCTTAAAGTTGAGTTCCATCAGAGTAGTCACGGACTTGTAGTCCACCATCCCACATCTCTCAAGTAGCTTCACAATATATTTTCCTTGAGAAAGAAAAATCTCACCTAGATTTTTCCAAACCTCCAGCCCTAGGAAGTAATGCATCAGTCCTAGGTCCTTCATCTTGAACTTGGAAGCCAACTCCCTCTTGCATTGATGAATGAGAGGGTCATCACCTACTAGAAAGAGATCATCCACATAAAGGACCAGAATGAGAGGCCTATCCTTTTCAACCTTTAAGTATAGGTTTGGGTCATCATCGCTCCTTGTAAATCCCAACTTCATAAGATAGTTATCAATCCTCTTATACCAAGCCCTAGGGACTTGCTTCAACCCATAGAGGGGATTTCTTCAACCTGCATACATGTGTCTCACGATCTTGAACTTCAAACCCCTCAATTTGTGTTACATAGACTTCCTCTTTAAGCGAGCCATGCAAGAAGGCAATTTTGACATCCATATGGTGTAGGCTTCATCCTTGCGAAGCGGCAAGGGCTATGATCGAATGGATGGTGGTATATCGGGCAACCGGTGCAAATATCTCATCATAGTCCTACTCCTTCCTTTTGAGAGAAGCCCCGAGCAACAAATCTAGCCTTGAACTTTTCAGCACTCCCATCAGCTCCATGTTTGATCTTGTAGAGCCATTTTGAAGTGACTGTTGACTTGTCCTTGGGTCTAAGAACCACATCCCATACATCATTTTTCATGATTGATTCATACTCCTCTTTCATCGTATCCTTCCAAACTTGGTGTTTCATGGATTTTTCGAATGTGCAAGGCTCAAATTGTACAATGGTACTCATGGCAGCTAAGTACCACTGGTACCTATTTGACTTCTTGCTTTCGCGAAATGTCCCCCTCAGTGCAATATGTTTCTCAACATCTTCAGGATTATCTTTGAGCCACAAAGGTTTTTTTCTTAAAGTAGAGGACTCACTAGGAGGTGGATCAATGGGATCCATCGGACCTTCTACATCGGGAATCGGTTCATCAGACGGAGGTTCATCCTACTTTCCTACATTATCGTCATCATTTTCCTTCCTAGGGATAGGAACATCTTGAACTTTCCTAAGAGAAAAATCTTCATCGAAAGTGACATCATGACTTAATTCAACTTCCCTTTAACCAGACACATAGATTCTATATGCCTTCGAAGTTTCACTATAGCCCAAAAACGTTCCTTTCTTTCCTGATGCATCTAGTTTGTTTCTTTTCTCTTTTGGCACATGAAAATATACCGGACAACCAAAAATTCTAAAATGAGAAACATCAGGTTTCTTACCAGTGAAAACTTCTTTGGGTGTCTTGAAGTCCAAAGCTTGATGTGGGCATCTGTTTTGAACATACACATCAGTGTTGGCAGATTCTCCCCATAAGAACTTCGGTAGACCTTGGTCATGAAGCATGGCACGGTTGGCTTTTATGATAGTATGATTCTTCCTTTCAGCAACACCATTTTGTTCAAGAGCATATGAAATAGTGGTCTCCCTCTTAATGTCAGCTTCTCTACAATAGTCTTTGAATTCATTTGACTCATATTCGGTCCCATTATCGGTCCTCAATATTTTGATCTTCTTCCATGTTTGATTCTCAACCAAGGCTTTGAAAGAGCGGAAGCATTTGAACAATTCATTCTTCTTCTTTAAGAAATAGATCCATGTTTTGCAAGAGAAGTCATCCACAAAAATAGCATAGTACAAATATCCACCCAAAGATTTCACGGGAAACATACCTAATAGATCAGAATGGACTAATTGAAGAATATCGGTGGTTTAAGTTTCACTTGAGGGGAATGGTCCCCTTATATGCTTTCCAGCGTCACAACCTTGACAAACACCTTCATGATCTAAGTTGAATTCAGGCATCCCTTTGACCTTATTCCTTACATCGGGTAAGGCTTTGAAATGAAGGTGAGAGAATCTTTGGTGCCATAATTCAGATTGAAGAGAAGTATCACAAGTCATTGCTCCCAACGAACTTCCTCCAACCTGATAGAGACCTTCAACTGTGAATCCAAGAGTGAATGCATCTCTTGGGTTCCTTTGCCAAACGCAAACCTTCCCATCAATGAATGACACCTTGAAACCTTTATCTTCCATTGCAAAAATAGAGACCAAGTTCTTTTTAGATCGGGTACATATAACACTTCTTGTAAATGAAGAGTTTGACCTTGATTTAAGTGGAGAGTAACGGTCCCAATTCCTTTCATGGGATGAGTGGCATTATCCCCAAGTATAATCTCCATATTCATCTTCTTTTCAACCAAGTTAGAGAGAGCTTCTTTGTACCCAGTGAAGTGCATTGAGGCACCACTATCAATCAACCAATGATCCAATGTATCTGAAGGAGAGGCAATGGTGAGGGCAGAAATAAGATAAAATTCGTTTTGTTTTACAACATTAACTTCTTCATACCTGGAGTTTCTTGACTTCTTGGGAGGACGACCATTTCCATTTTGAGCAACAGGAGCATTCCTTTTTCCTTTGTTCTTGAACTTGTTGTTCCTTTAATTGTCATTGCCTTTGAAGTTGTTGTTATTGTTTTCATCATCTCTTGGAGTATCCTTGTGAAAACACTCTCTAGCGAAGTGACCACACTTGTTACAATTGAAGCATTTTCCTTTTCTTCCTTCCTTGAGTCCTGGCTTGAACCCTTGACCTTGATTCTTGGACCAGCATTGTTCTTCCTTTTAGAATGAACGAAGAAGGCGATAGGATTGTTTCCATTTGAGGGCTTGTCTCTTTCCATCATCCTTATTTCTTCTTGAGTGCATCTAACCAATAATTCATCAAACCCCGAAATCTTGTCATTGTTGAGGATGGTGGTGTTGAACACATCCCATTCTCTTGTAAGGCCTCCAAGTGCAATAAGAGTGAGCTCCTTGTCACCAATGACTTCTCCAATAGATAGGAGATCATTCTTGATCTCGGTAATCCTCATGAAGTAGGATTGCATGGATTCTGCGCTATCCATCTTGATGTCTTTCAACTTATTCTTGAGAAAGAGAACTTTATTTGCATGATCTCCTTTGAACAACCCAACCAGCTTGTCATAATCTCCTTAGATGTTTCCAAACCATAAATATAGGTAATTAAAGGCTTGTAAATAGAATTAGCAATAATTTTCTTAGCTTTAACCTCACCTTTCTTGTACTTTGTTTGTGTAGTTGCGGATTGTTAATTTTAGGTATGTTCTATGCTTAGAGCAATTTATTTCAATTTTCACAGTTAGCTCAATAACTTTTCTAGATTAGCAATCACATCAACATTAAAGTAAACTGTAGATAGAACATAAACATAAATCGCAGAAGACAAGAGGACACAAGATGTGGTGCTAGCCAAGGACAAACCCCAATGTGGGGAAACCCTTGATCAATTCTTCTTATATGTTCTTCAATAGTTCAGCAAAGAGAGAGAGATAGTACGTTTACAACAGAAGTCAACACTTTGACTTATCTAGATAAGAGCATAGATCATCTCTAAGAAGATGATACATGAGATCAGTTGAAGACATGTTGCTTCAACTGATTCTCCAAGGTGATTCCTTCACCTATCATTGTGCTACATTTCGTCATAATGCTACACCTCACCGTGTTGCACCATGTTGCACCCATCATCACTATGTTGCATCTCATCACGCTTCATTAATCATGACCGTACCCATCACTATATTGCATTATGTGTCATTGTTGCACCATGTTACCATACTAACCTATGTGTTGGCTGCATCTTGCTTGCTTGTTGCCCTTAGCTTGCTTGTTGTCCTTAGCATGCTTGTTGTTGCATGATAGTTGTAACATTACATGCTTGGTGTATTTGCTGCTAAGTACCATACCACTGTCCCAATGTTAGTTAGTTGTCCCTTCCATGTTGCTCTTCTTCGGAGACAGATGCTCTGGCTGTTCCGGTAGTTCTGGTTGTTCCGACTGTTCCCGACAGTTCTAGCAAGTCCTGACAGTTCCAGCAATTCCGGCAATTCCGGCTTCTGCCCTCTACGTCAGCTTTCCCGCCTGTTCCGACAGTTCCGGCAATTCCGGCTATGCCTGGCAGTTCTGGCTTTTCCCAACATTTTCGGCAGTGGCCAACAGTTCTGGCTTTTCCCAGCAATTTCGGCTTCTGCCCTCTGCGTTAGCTTTCCCGACTGTTCCAGCAGTTCTGGTTGTTCCAGCTTTTGCCCTCTGCGTCAGCTTTCCCAACTGTTCCGGCAGTTCTGACTTTTCCCGGTAGTTTCGGCTTCTGCCCTCTGTGTTAGGGCAGCGTTATCCCTTAGGATCTCTCCTCCTACTAAAACCCAAAGACAAGTAGAGAGGAAGAGATCCAAGTGTGTTGAAATGACTTGAAGGCCACCTTTATTTATACTAAAACGTTGAGCACAAGTGGGGTTTATTTGGTTGCTGGCCGACCTTGATGAATTGTCCCATAGCACAAATAAATTCATATCTCCATGAATACTTATCGGAATCGGATGATCTTTAGATCAATCCTACACCTCTCGATGAGAGGGATCCAGGAAAAATATTAGCTTCCATTAATAAGATGACCCACATGGAGTTTGGCCCTAGTTGCCAATTTTAACACGGATGCATTTGAAGGAGGCTCCACTACTCTTCCTTTGACATAGGCCATGGCATCATTTTCTTCCATTGTCAGATCTACAGACATCTTCCATGCATGATGGTCAGATTTGTCCTTAAGCTTGTCCTCGGATTTGAAGTACAATGTAGTCGTCATTGGAACCAGTTCCAAGTCCTTGTCCAACAGTTTCCCTAAGTGATTGCTTTTCCTCACTCTTGCTCGAGCTTTGTCTTCACTTGTGCTCTGATCCCATGTTAATTTTAGATAACAATGGTATGTTCTATGTTTTAGCACAATTTACTTCAATGTTCCTTTAGCAGCCCAATGACAATTTCCAATTATATCCAGTAGCAATCACATTAACTTAAACACATTGATAGTAAATGGAGATAGAACATAAAAACATGTGCAGAAAACAAACCAAGACAAGAGGACACAAGATATGGTGGATGCCAGGGAAAAACCCCAATGTGGGGAAACCCTTTGATCAAATCTTCTTTTTATTCTTCAATAGTTCAGTAGAGAGAGAGAGTACAAATATCAAATTAACTTGCCCAAAACAGTCCTGTCAAAATCAACAGTCCACTGGAACCCTAACCAGAAAGTCAACGCTCGTCAAAGTAGCGCCAAAATGTCCTCCAAGCAACTTGGTCAAAACAAATAAATGTGGCCTTCTAAGAGAATCAAAGTCAACCCAAAACAATTCAGTCAACCGAGTCAAAGGAGAGATAAAACATTCATGTAATTTCTGCAATCAAATTTGAAGTCAACATCGAGGTCAACCCTTGTCAAACAATCTCAATCACCTTGATTTATGTGCCAATGAGTGCGGCCTACAAAAATCGGAATTTTGCCCAAGAAAACGCAGTCAACGCTGGTCAAAAGAGCCTGGTCAATGTTGTTCTAATTTCCTGAAATTCGGCTAGCGAACAAACCCAAAAATTTGTCCTCCTTTCACATGTGCAAAGTAGAGAAGGTTGCCTCCAAGTTGTATGAACCAATCAAGAGAGGAGAGAGAGATATGTGATGAGATGAGTGATGTCCAAATGAGAGAGAGGTCACTCGTATTTATACACTTCGTTGAGGGTAAGGAGACACATCTATTGGGCATTATGAGCTTACATTTGACTGAGGTCGACCTTGACAATTTGTGCATGAGAGAGAATAAATTCAAAATTCCATTTCTACTTGTCAGAATGAGATGATCATTATATCAAAATTGGACCTCTCGAAAAGAGAAATCCAATGCCATAATCATCTCCATCATATGAGTTGTCCTAAGCTGGAATTTGGCCCTAGTTGCCAATTCTAACACTTCTGAAGGTCGTGTACAAGTTTGTGTGGTTCCTCTATGGTTGGCTTTATAATATCAGTCATATATGGCACCTTAGTTCAGTTGTATGGATAGCAGCATTATCAGTGCCTTCGTTGACAATATATGGCTCTATTGGCATCACAGTTCAATTATATCGTTCAATCAAGAAGTAGTGATGAGGTTTAAATGTTGTAGCCCTCATATCAATATGGCAGTATAATATAGTTGTACTCTTGATAAGACTTGTTCAGAAAGGTAGTTGTGAACAAGTCATGTATAGGCCTTAGGTAACTCGATGATCATGATATTTGTACATTGTACCTCTCTATTGAACTTTCAATGATATCTAATAGAAGAAGAATAATTTTGGGTTTTCCCCCTTGTGGGGTTTTGCCCTGCTCTCCGACCAATCTTGGTGTTTCTATGTGTGTGTGCTTTCCTTCTGATGTTTCTTTTATTTATGTTGCACTGTTGATGATGATTATTCTTTCTACATAATTGCATATGTTGCAAATGATGTTATGAGGTGAATGAATATGTAAATAATGAAAAGCGTATGAATGCAATTATCAAAGCAAAGAACAATTCATCCAAAAGAAAAATTAATAGATGAGAGGTGTATGATCAGAGTGAATGGTGAAGGAACGTGGCATAGGGTTGCCAATTGGTTGGCTGTCCAAAATAGGAGAAAAATTTTCTCCTATGGGTTTACCCACTTTTGGTGGGTAACAATTCCCATGACTTGGGAAATCCATTTAGTACCACATTTATGAGCTCTATGTCCTCCACTTTCTCCCCAATGACTATAAGTTGATCTTGTGTCTCGGTGATCCTCATGAAGTAACTAGGAACATTATCAGATCTTGACATTAGATGGATTTGAGCGTATTTCTCGATATCACCTTCCTATTCATGTTATCACTTTGGAACAAGTCCACTAGAGCTTTGAAAATCTCCCTGGCCAACTTCTTTTCCATGAAGTGCAAGATCAAATGATCCTTCATAGCATACATGACAATCCTTTGGGATTTGATGTCCTTCTTCATATGAGTCACCTTATTTGTTAGATCTATCCATTTCAGAACATCTTTTCAACAAATTTTGAAATGTCATGTTTCATCATTAGCAAGGTAACCATTTCCTTCCATGGCAGGAAGTGGGATGCTCATCCAACTGGTCCTCTAATCTGATATTGATTGTTTCCATCTCCGGATCTAATTTTTTGCCTTGTGTTAAATCCTTCTAGCACCCAAAAGAATAATAAATTGTTGTTGGTTTATAGATCCACTAGGATCTCATGTGGATCTGTATCTTGGTCCTTTGAAACATCCACAAAGTTTTATGATTGGTATGGTCCCCCTCTGAAAGGTGACCTCTGCGAATCTTGCTAGTTGCATTGGCACTATCCTTTGTACCAACTATAAAATTTGGCCTCTATTATCCAATGTGTTGCTATAGCACCTATACCATTGATTTCTCATGGTTGTTGTACCCATAGGTCATGTACGGCTTGCACAGTCGTTTGTCGCCTATGTGTCAGTTCTTGTACCCATATGTCGTGTACGACCTGCGCTTATACAGTTGGTAGCAACTCCCTTCCTCGCATCGTGATGCTTTGTGTTGTCTCCTCGCTTTTGAAATATGTAAATAGGTTCGGTCTTCATAATGACATATGTAATCATGATTTTACGTATTTAATGTAATTAGAAAAATAAATTTGTTATTTTTGTTCTTGAGGCCTGGGTTTCGTGCTCAAGGAAATTTATTTTTAGGTCAAACTCCTATTGTGAGCTCCTAGGGCTTGTCATTGAGTATGCAAGTCATTAAGTCATTGTCATGTATGGAAGAACCATTTGGGCATGTTACGTATTGTAAAAAGAATTTATCTGAGTCCAAATCAAGTGAAAGAACCCTCCAAGACCAAGTCATATTGCAATATTCAAGTCGGTCTACACTCAAGAACAAGTCGGCCTAAAAGGAGCAATTCGACCCAATGATAAGCCTATATAAAGGAGACATGGACTTCACTTGGATGACACACTTCATACACACAAGTTCAATCATAAGGACAAGAAGAAGTGTGAAGGAAAAGAGGACGAAGCAGGGAGAGAAAATTGAGTTTTTGGGATTGTTTCTAGGCTACTTCTCTCCACACGTGTGAAGGAATTAGGGTTCTTGCTGCTGCATAAAAGCCGAGTTGCAATGGCGAAGTTAGTTCATCAAGAAGAGTTATTTTTGAAACTGAATTTTGTAGGAGAGAGAATCTACCCAAGCGAAGGAGAAAGGAACAAGTTCACACCATCACTTCTCACACATGCAAGGGTTAGGGTTTCTACAGAAAAAAAAAATTCTGGGCAGGTTGAAGTTGCAAAAGAAGCTATTGGAAGTCAGAATTTGCAAAAGTTGTTAAAAGCAAGGTTTGACTTGGTATTGGAGGTTCTTGGTCAAGGGTCAAAGATCTTGGAATTTGTTAATTGTTCTATAAGAAGAGAAAGAATTCTGGTGGATTTTCCTCTCAAGTTGGAGAGGTTTTGGCCCTGCCTAATCGTCCACATCTTGTGTCCTTGTTGTCTCATTGTTCTTTATGTTTTGGTAGTTCTTTGATGATAAATAACACTAATTATAATAAAAGAAAGAAGAAGTAAATCAAGAAAAGTACAAATATGTCACAAGTAGTTATCAAAGTAAAGAGAAATCATTCTCTGTTATTGCCCCTAGATTTCTCAACATGGAATCAGAGCTAAGGAGACAAGTCAAGGAAGGGAAGCTTAAAGAAGGACACTCAAGGGCCGAAACACTAGAAGAGCATCAATAGTCAAGAAGGAAGTTTCTAAAGAAGACCTCAAAAACCCTAGTTCATTCAAAGAACAACTCTACACTTCAAGCATCTTGGGAACTTTGCTCAACCATCACATCGAGAAGGAGACATCAAAAGACCCTACCGCTACTCAAATTAAGAAAAACCTCAAATTGAAGCATCTTGAAGTCTACACATCCAAGAGAAGCAAGAAGAAAGGCATTATCATTATCATCAAGGATCCAAGGTGATATCCCTCTCCTTGAGTCAAGGATTGCTTTTGAAGGAAGACATCTTCATCAAGAAGTCATCCTCCACTATCAATATCATCATCAAAATCAAGAAGGCAATAGGTTGAAGATATTGTCACCAAGGAGTATCTTCACAAGTAAGTATCTTTATGTTCACATCTGAATCTATCAAAATGTCCTTTTGCAAAGAAAGGAACAAGTTGGTTGGGGCATCAAACTTTCTTGCATGGAAGAAGAGGACAGATTTGATCCTCATAGAAAATGAAGTTGTGGAACATTTTAAGGGCTCAATCACTAAACCTCCAAAGGAAGAAGCTCAAGCTCTTGCAAAGTACATGAAAGGGGAAGTAAGGGCTCAAAATATTCTTATAGAATCCATCAAAGATCCCCTCATTCCCTATGTATCAAAATTGGAAACATCTAAAGAAATATATGACAAACTTGTAGAATTTTTCTTCGTAAGCACTGCAGGAGAAGTGATCTCATTAAGACTAACTCTATAAGATGAAGATATCAAAAGAAGGAATAGCCTCATACTTTATGAGGGTGTCAAAAATTAGAGACCAACTACAAAAGTTGGGAGAAATAATGTCTAATAAGGAAATGACCACCATAGTGCTCAATGCACTACCAAAGGAATGGGGCAACTTTACATCAAGCATCTATGGAAAGAAGGAAGCTACCCCATTTAATGAACTTTGGTCACTTTGCAAAATTGAGGAAACCAAGGTGAAGGCAAAAAGTGATGTAGGACCAAACGAATAAACACAAGAATTTGCTACCATGGCTAAGAGAAAAGAAAAGTTTGGGAAGTTTGGTCCTCGGAAAAAGAAGAAGAATATGGCCAAGGTCTAATGCTATGGCTATCAAGAATATGGGCACTACAAGAGAAATTGTGTCAAACTCAAGAAGGACAACAACAAAAGAGGAAGGGAAGAAGCTCATATCACTGAAGAAGTGGAAGAAGCTGAAAAGAAGAAATCAAAGGTGGAGGAAGTGAAAGCTCTCTACTATGATTGAGATAATCTTCTCCTCCAAGTTATTTTCAGTTTTTGTAAAGCTATCATGGTAGGAAACTCTAGAAGCATGATAGGATGCATCATTTTAGGAGATGGAATTATAAGGGCATACGATTGAAGCAAGAGCACATGGCATCATCATAAGAAGCCTGAAAGATAGTAGAAGTCTATGGCAGTCATCATTAGAAGGAAGTAGCTCTTGGTAACCTCTTTGGAAGCATAAATAGTACTTATGGATAGAAGAAAGTCATTTAGTATAGAACTCATCATACATCATTGGAAAGGAGCATTTGCAGGTTAAGGATAATTAAGATCCTCCGTTGGAATCTTCATTAGAAGGTTCAACTCTTGGAAGAAGCATTGGAATCTTCATTAGAAGGTTCAACTCTCGGAGGAAGCAAATGTCTCGCTAAGAATTTCACTTTGGATGGGATTCGTTGTTTGAATGAATGACACAATAACCAAGTATGAGTCATTGCAAATATATTCTACCACATCAATCAATGTTCATACTATTATCACATTTAAGAAACAAATAACATCATAAAAATTAGAAACAGATTTAGAGTGAGAAAAAGCTTCGATAGAAGGAAAAATCCACTTTGAAAAGAGTTACTTATCTTGGACATGGATGCAAAAACACATTATAATGTTTTGATATCTCTAACCAAAATCGATGTTAAAAAGTAGAATAATAATAATTCCAATTGGTGTTTAAGTCTATTTACTCATTATATACAAGAGGGCACTTGACCAAGTAGAATAATGATAATTCTCACCGGTGCCAAGTCTATCTACTCGTTATATACAAGAAGGGCACTTGACCAAGTCACTTGACGACTAGGCAAGTGCCTTATTTTGAGTTTATTTTAATGGTTCCTTGTATTTATTGCAAAGGCTGATATAACAGGGCAAAATACCGAATCGTTTACATGTATTTGATTCAAGACCTAAATTATATTTAGGTTGAAGTTTTTTTATTTCCCCTCGAAGAAAACCATTTATAGGAAATTATTTCGCTTTTTATATTTTGACCTTACTAACTAGGAAATATAGGATGTAACTTGATACTATAGTGGTATGTCTAATAATGAAGAGAGTGAAATCTTTAATTGGGTGGTAGGGGAAATACTTTTGCAATCATGATACCACTTTCCCCATTAGGCACACACTTAAACTAGGCCATGGTTCTATAGTTCTAGTGGAGATTTGAATTTAATCCTTCATTGTATATAAAGTATTCGTCAATGCATTGTAGGAATTTACAGGTTAAGTTCCTCAGATAGAACACCAAAGGACACCGCTCACAAACAGATCGCAGATCAATACACCAGTATTTTTGACGTGGTTAAAACCCTCAAAGAGGGAAACAGTCCGCGGCCTGAGCCAACACGGCCACTTCAGGCAATTTATTAATAAAAGAATGAAAATTTACATAAGCTTCTCTCATGAACGATTAACCTACAAATGACCCTCCATGCGCTTTAAATAGAAATCATGGACCAATCAGGTGTTAAGCCATGGATCAAGTGTCGGTAATACCGAGGAGAGAATGAACCGTCGGATCACTACATATCGTGACCGTCGGATTGTAAGTTACAAAAGTACATAGTAAAGAAACACACTTTACCTAACTCTATACTAGACCAAGTTATACTTAACTATTTCCTATGTGTCGGAATATCCTAACATGCATGTGTGCTTGTTTCTTATAGATCGGCTTGTTGTTTTTTCCATGGGTGCATAGGCCTTTTGGTTTTTAAAATTTTCCATAGTTGAATAGGTCTTTTGTTTTCTTAAATTTTCCATAGTTGTACAAGCTTTGATAATATGTCACATTATGAGATGTCTTTGTCAATATTGCAGTATTAGTAGATTAACTTGTTACGTCACTCAACAGTTGTATTATTTCTCTTGTATTGACTTAATTGTTGTATTATTTCTCTTGTATTGACTTAATTATTCTCTCGTTGGTAAGTTCTTTTTTAATGGAACTACTTTCACAAAACTATGTGCAAAGGTTTTTTTTTTTTCCGTTAATATTTTGCATGTCTTTCACATATCTTGACAAATATTTGTTATGATCAATGGAATGCAGGATCTTCTGGACGACGATTTGGTTCTTGATGCTATTGATGAAGAGAATGAATTTCAAGCATTGGTGGTATGCTTTGAAACCTTAATAATGTTTACTTATAGCAAGGATGTTTTTATGTTTTGTTAAAAAGGACATTTTGAGCACCACATAAATATGAGATGTGGGCATAATTTTCCCAACAACCAAAACACTAGCATCTTTAACTTCTTTAGAAGAATTTGTATAAAGGTAGTGACTTTCGTGAAGTTAAGATATGTGATATGTGCACTTCTTATAGTTTATTTAACAACATTTTCAGGAGCAAGAACCTGCACTAATACGAGCGTTGAAAGAAGAATAGTATACAATGGTTGTTTGAAGCCTTAAATGCATCATAGTTTGATAAGTGGCGAGTGCATACCTACCAAAATATTGGAAATGGATGTAGATAATTGTTATGTTCACACTGGTGAGTATGTCAAAAATATGAGATATGTCGAATAAAGCATGTGGAGAAGGGATGTAGAAAGCAAGAAAACTATTATTTTTTAATCATTATATTATTTCATTTGTATGTATGTATGTCAAAAATATGAGATATGTTGAATAAAGCATGTGGACAAGGGATGTAGAAAGCAAGAAAACTATTTTTGTAATTATTATATTATTTCATTTATATTAAATATTATACTTTTAAATCTATGTAGCTTAATCCCAAGTGAAAAGCATTTATATACATAAACATCTATCTTATTAGCTAGTACAACTAAATATGCAAAGTTGTGCATAATATGTTATTGTTGTTGAATATCATTGAGATTGGCTTATATTTGCGAAGTCAAATTTGGTGTAGTACAAAGAATAAGTTTGACTAAAGAGCCCACCAAAAAAACTCAATGGGCCCCTTTGTATGGTCCAAATAGAGAGAAAATTTTTCCATTTTTCCTATATTTATCTAGTGATATTTTCATTGTTTTTGTTGATCCTAAATCCAAATATGTATCTTTAGGCTTGTCATGTGTTTTGTCTAGCAATGTTTTGTAATATTGCATGCTATTATTAATTTTCAATAATTTTTCAGTTGTTTTGGCTATTTATTGTAAAAATTTAAACAAAGAGAGACCATAGTTTCTATTACATATTGATTTTTCTATTATGAACATAAATGTAGAATAATACAAATAATAAATAATAATAACTATGAAAGTGCATGACTCTTATGAAAGGCACTTGTGCCTATATATAAATGGAGCCTGTTACTTGTGATGTATGTTTATCGTCTTTAGGTCCTTTTTATATTTCTTATGTTTTATTTAACTTCTTATCATCAATCAACTATCAAAAATCAAATGCATGAAGATCAAAACAACAAGAACACAAGATGTAGGCTCCCAGCTAGGGGAAACCCCTCTCCTAGGGGAAAACCCAACTAAAATATCCTCTTCTTCAAGAACCAAATCAAATGAGACAACCAAGACCCAACAAGACCTCCTCCAATCTATCAAGTCGACCTCCCAAGAATACTAGTCACACTATAGTCAAATTCATCAAAATTCAACACATGTCAACCCTTCCAAACTGAGTCAATAAGGGATCTTGGCCTTTTGTGCAACTTTGAACTTCAACAAGGGATCTTGTCCCTCTCTGTAACTTTTGAACTTCAACAAGGGATCTCGACCCTCTTTGCAACTTCTGAACTTCGGCCTTTTAATTTTCGTACTTCTATCTCAGACCTTTTTACATGTGTGACAAAGAATGAGCAAATTTCAGTCCTTTTTTTCTTGGTTAGGCTTCTCCAACGGATAGTCCTCCTCTTTAAGATTCTTTGCACCTCCTTTTTCCATAGAAATGTAGATGTTATGTATGTCCACAATAAGTCGAATGTTGGCCTATATATAGTCTCTCAATGAGGTCGAATATTTTCATTAAGGACTACATGAAGGATGGGCAGATCGACTTGATGGTGGAGGTGTAGATGACCAAATTACAGTAAAATAATTTTATTTATTTCATAATAATAAAAAGTCTAATAAGGGTCTAGAACATAATGACAAGTACAATGACTCTTGACTCAACCCTAGAAGCACTCAATGGATGTTTTGACCTATTAATATAATTAAATGAGCATGAAACCCGTGCTAATAAAAATATTTCTTTGATCTTTACAATGATTTTTCTTTTTCTTCTCTTTACAAATACATAAGAATTACATTATGTCATGAGCTAAACAACAATTATGAAGAGTGATACTAGTTACATTTTCAACACTCCCTCTTAACTAGGGAGGTATTCATAATTGTTCAACTAGTACAAGGATGGCCTCAATTTGCAGTGTTCCAAGAAGAGTACAACAGCATATCCAATGCTAAATACCATCAAAGCCAAAAATTGCCAAGGTATCATCAAGTTTCATCAAAGGCTATTTGCCAAGACACTATGTCAACAGGGACTAAGGTATCGTCAAGGAAACTTTTTGTTATATGTACCATCAAGCTACAGCCCTAGTATGAATCCAATTGGATATAGATACCATCTAGGCCTGCATGCCAAGACAGTAACCCTCATAGGGATCTAAGTATCATCACTCAAACGGAGCACCATATCCTCAAGACCAAGATACCATCCCACACCGGGATCTAGACATCATAAAGGCCAAATTATAACTGATTTATCAATACCGCCTAGGCCAAGATGTCCTCCCAAGTACCATCATACATGCACACAGCCTAAGCTATTCATCTCTCCCTCTCAACCAAATCAGAGATATTCACCAATCCAAGCATGCTTGTCAAATAGTCGAACTTCTCAGGGAAAGATCAACACATCAACTACTTGTTCATCTAACAAAAGATATTGTAGCTCCATGACCCCAACCAGTATTGGTACTTATCATCAATATGCTAGCTTAAATTTTGGGGTCTTTAACCATTCTGATGTTGCTCAGGTCATCACAATATCAAACAAATCTTCAGAGATTCTTCCTTTCCTAGCAGCACCATACACAAACTTGGCATTACTCAAAACAAACATGCCTATTCTTGATACATCAAAACTAACCATTAGTGCGTTTAGCTATTCTCTGATCTCATTGTTTCTTCATGGTCTTTTCTATATGCACAATTGTTAGTTATGACACATCATGTCCTCCCTCAACTATGGAGGATATACACTTTCCTTCATCCAAGCTCCCTCTCGACTTAGGGAGATAAGTCCATCATCAACAACTATATTCTTCTGGCTACATACGCTCTTTCTTTTGCATCATCATATTGTCAGAGAACTTCGACCTTTAGGAACATCATTTTTTATCTTCATATGGCAACAAGGTCATCTTTCAACCATCAATGTAAACTTCAATGTCATCAGAGCTTTTGCAGCTCCCTTTCCATCACGGCTAGCGTTATCATAAAGTCATCATCAAATATGAGGTAGGCATACCTCTATACAACCTCTTGCAAATTATGTCCCTTTAAATCTCAATAGAGAGAAAGAAAAGGCTAACCACTACGACATCAATTTGTGTTGTCAGGAAATGTGTGCGGAGATGTGAAAAGCACGACGTAAAGGTTCTTCCGCACATCCATTATTTTGAACACTAAAAACACTTTACCTTTCACATTAAAATGGTAATTCGTTCAGGGTGAACAAACGTCAAATGTCCATTGAATCATTGTTTTGCAGTGTCACTATAATAGCATAGTGCTTCAGCCTATATTGGAGTTTGATGTATATAGCAATAATTAGTGTTACGCTTTCATTGTACAGAATACGGAGGTGAGAAAGAAGCTTTTGTTGTGCGGAGTATGTAACAAGCACGATGAACTCTTTCTTTGCATTTTCACACTCCATATAATGAAAATAACTAAATTAAAAACAAAACATTTAAATGTTTAAATGTTTAACATTACCCAAATTTTAAAAGATTAAAACATAAAATAATAAAATTTGCCCTACATTATTTGTTTTCATCGAATTTTTTTTAACTTATGCAAGAACCTGCAATGATAGATATTGAGTGTGATGCATATGGTTAATTCGACTAAATATTTTACACAAATATCTTTGATTATGGACTGGACCGCCTAGAGTCTGTTGTCGGTTAGAACATGGAAATATTATTATAGTTGTTTGTAAAATGAGTGATGTGTTAAATAACACGTGTGAAACCAAGGCATATATAAACTAAAAAGTGTCAAACAAAGATATGTGCGCAGTGGAAGCAGATATGTCAACTATGCATATTGCATCTGCAAACAGGGAAATGTAAGTTTGGTTAACCACTATCGACTTGCATAAAAGTGTTGTATGGGATTAGAATGTGTGGAACAAATCTACAAGGGATTAATGTCTACGGAAAATGCAAAATTTGTGTGTATCCACAATAATTGCTTTGTGGAAAATAGAAGTATCAAAAAATTCTACAACAATGAAAATGTATGTGAACATGCAAAACTTTTTGGTGCCAATATTCAAACTTGTGTCTTGATACAAAGTAGGTGCAAAGATGTGGAAGTTCGCACAACCAAAAAATATTTGCATAAAAGATATTAGGCCACTTAGCTCCACAAAATTAAAACGTTCTTTGCCCCTCCTTCCTTTGCATTGTGCTTCTCTCCTATCTTTGTATTCCGCATAATGAAAGCTTCCTTTGCACCTGTACAAAGGGATAATCTAGACAAATTAATTGATATATAATATTGATTAGTATTTGTTCAATATTTGTTTTCAGATTCTGCATAATGAAATACTAAGACATATTGTTAGACGACTACATGTGCAAAGGTGCATAGAATAGGTAATGATGAGTGCGGAGGTGCAGAAAAGGCTTTCAGAACATTAACATTGACATTATTGCTATTATATCTAGTGTTACTGCTCAATAAAACCTTTGACACTACCTTGGCACTATGTGTAATGAAAACGTTAATACTAGTAACTATATCAATTTCTTACCATTAATGATTGCTCTATTTGACACGCTTTAGGAATTGATATCAGCATACTATCTTATTAATATCCTAAATCTCATTTTATTTTGGTTAACTAAAGCTCTCCTGCCAATAAATACAAGTCTTTTCAGCATTTATTTAGTGAACCAACGTGTATTCAAGGCATTTACTCCATTAGCTTGTTTTGCTATCGACTGTTTTTTTGCTACCAAAATAGCGTGAACAAACTTATTATTGACATTTGTTGAATACTAAGTGCATTAGTGATTTCACAATTTTCAATTGAACTCGTATTATCCAATATTAAATGAATTGTGTTTTCAATCTGTGTGAGGAAAAAGTGTTGTGCGATGAAATGTATATGTGGACCATACTACGGATAAGTCAATTAAGTAGCAGTTTATGACATGAAAGTTTTGGTTTATGTGTGCATTAGATGTCGAATAAGTATATTTGATTAATTGTATTAGCTAAGTTGTATGCAAAAGTAAACAATGTATACAAGTAAAAGCACAAAGCATATCCTTGAAAACTTTTTGCAAAAAAACATCATTTCATAGCACTTCACAAAATTGGTAAATAAATTTAGAATTAGAACATAGTGATCATTGCTTGTGCTTGAAAAGTCTTTAACAATAACGAAGAACACAAAGCATATCCTCGAAAAATTTTGCAAAGACATCATTTTAGAGCATTTCACAAAATCGATAAATAGATTCAGAAATAAAACAGAGTGATCACTATTTGTGCCTGAAAAATCTTTAACAATAAACAGTTACAGAAACAGAAATTGTATCCAGATTCAAATGCCAATTACAATAGCTATGATTAAAATAAACATCAAAGGTGTAACAAATTTCTGACAAGCAAAATTGTTATTGAAAATTCATCTTCATTTTGTTCAACAAAAGAACATTAAATACAATATAAAAGCTCAAAGTATACAGTCCACAATTTATGCAAAGCATCATCTCGAAATTGTCCACAAAATTGGTAAATAGTCTCAGAGTTCGCACAACGTAATCAGATTTAAACAGTAACGTATACAATTGCAGTAACAAGAATACTACATAGCTATGATTAAGATAAATACTACAATTGGAACATATATATCAAATCCAAAATTATTGTTGAGTGTTTTTTTCTTTTTTGTAGGTTGCTTATAACCATAATGAGACTTTTCTACTATCCCAACTCACTAGCGTATTCATTACGACCATTTCGCTTTCTTGTTTCTTTAACTTTCTGCACTTGCATTTCGAAAAATAGCAACAATTGTTCCATGATGAATTAAATACACAAAATAAATGATAATTTAACTCCAAAACAAAGTTATCTCGAAAAAGAAAGATATGTGCAAATGAAAGTTGTTATGTAACTGAATTTACATTTTTTTATAATAGACCACTTCAAAAGTTTCGGGTGTAGAGAATAATGTTTGATTTCTAAAGCATTTATCAAAAATTTTATAATTAACCACAAAAGTAAATGAATTTGTCTTAGTGAAGTTTGGAATTGGATTTCTTTGAAATGCAATATGAAAAAGGCACCTGCAAAGAAAAGCAAGAAACCGCATCCATAAATTAGCTTAGTTCATGATAACATATCTAAAAAATATGAACATCAAATCACTAGTAAATAGCAAAACAAATGTTCCAAGATTTAAAAACACTCACAATATGTAAAAGCATCTTGATTGTTTAACTGTCAATTGTTTTTTGGATTTTCGATTTGTTCAAGCAATTTATTTGGCTTGGCCTGGATGTAATTTTTTTATAGGAGCAACTGTAATTTCTTGTTTGACACCTTGACTGAATATCTCCTTACTTTCCCTAGTTTCTTCTTGCAATTGTGCAACTAAAGCAAAGTTATGTTTATTAACATTAACAAAAGTAATTAGCCATTCTATAATTTCCTTTGTACTAAAATTGGCTATATTATCGAATTTTTTGTTACATTTGATTATTTTAGCTTATACAATTCAACCGTTAGTGTTTCTCTCGAAATTAAATCAAAGTCACATGTGATACATGGACCATTTAAATCTTGTAGAATTTGTACAGCCTTGACGTTGCTCTTCGATTCCCTATGTTTTCACATTCAGAAATAATGTTTTCTAGCCTTTTTATTCTTTGAGACCATGCAATTTTGATTTGCTTCATCTGATTAGCATTTGGCAGTTCCTGCCTTTTTTTCTCTAAATTATAAAGTAAATCAAGTGTTTGGCTAAAAGAAGATAAATCGTTATTTACGAAATACATGTCTCCTTCGAGATCAAATTCAATGCACTCGATAAATGACTTAGTTCTTTGTATTAAATGCTCCAAATTGAAATCTTCTTGTCATGCATGTTCGATGATTTGTGATCTTTCGCATATATATTTGATAATATATGTTTTCACCACATTAAGGAGATTGATAGGATTAGGAAATCTATGTGATGTGTCAGGGGTAGAAATTGTCAATGATGTTATTTGTATTGCCAATGGATTCATCAACAAAGGACCTATATTTAGAGCATCTTCTAGGTCTTTTATTCTCGTCTTCAGTCTCAAGTTTTTTGCTTCCTGCTAGCTAACAAACTATGCAAGTACGTCACTAGTAGCTTGATTTAGTTTCATGAGCCACGTGCTTCCAACTCCATAGAGATCAACATGCATTTTTGTTTGATCAATAGCCTTTTTGTTGCGAATCTTTACTTTCTCAATTTCAATTTTTAATGTCCCTGTCATACTTTGCATTTTGCAATGTAACAAAATAGTCATCGAAAGTAATAAATTCTTCAGCAATTTGTTGCATTGTTTTCTGATTTTTTGCTAAACAAGCACTAACCCAATTAGGTAGCACAATGTTGTCAACTTCTACGTCAATAGCTCCTCCAACGCTTCTTGTTTTCACAGGACTTCTGGATTTGGCTTATTCATGCATACACGTTCTTTCTAGAGTGAACCTTCGATCAAGATCTTTGTCATGTCCGCTACCTGATAGCCCACCATGAACCAGTTTCGTATTTGTAGTATCTCTTTTTTTTTACTTGAGGATGAACTTGCATCAGTATCGTTTGTGGAAGGTACAGATTGCTCTACAAGAGTACTAATACTTGATTCTTCAACAATTTATTCAACATTTATGACCAGCCCTTGATTTTTTGTTGATGCATTTTGACTTTGCTCACTTTGTTCTTTAACTTATGGAAACAAGTTCCCGTACCCAATAGTTTCCAAGTGTGCACTAAAAAGTCCATCCTTAACAAAGGCTTTAATGGCTTCAACTTCACTTAAGTTAAAAGAATGCAAATTCTGTACGATCTCTGAAACATGATCTGCATTCTTCACTGTTATTTCTTCAATAGTAAATGACAAAGAAACAAATTGTCTTGTATTTTTGCTTTTAGATATAGTCAACATGACACGGTATTGCCTACAGACTTCAGCAAAAAAATACCTATCTATAATAAATTTTGGCAACAACAACGACTTACCTTGAAATCCATAAATTATAATTAGCGTATTACTTTTTCTTTCTTCATGCATACATTTTCCCCATAAGAAAACATGCGCATGTGCAGGAATTCCATGAGGCCCGTGTCTAGTTATCATGCAATTGACTTTCTTTATAAAGACATTGAATTAGACAAAAGTTTAAAGAAGCAGTATGCTTCTGTAATATAGGATACCAAAACTACATTAGTTCTTGATTCACATGAATTTAAGATAATACAGCAAGTCATGAAAAACATGGCTAGAAACCAAAGTTGTTATCAGATACATCATCATGAAGAACCTATTGGTCCTGGATAAATTGACTAATTAAAAAACCAATTCATTAGAAATGATATCATCCCAATCGAATATACAATATTTTTTGTATGTGTGATAAAACATATAGATATTTTGGAACATTTGTTGTAGTTTCTCGATCCATCACACACACATAGAGCCAACAAAAGTCCCTAAACAATTGTTTAAACAAAGAAATATCTAGAACAGAAAGATCACAAGGAACCTGACAACTTGGAAAAATGAAATATCCAACAATGTTAGCCTCGCCTGCCTCTAACTTCAAGAAACTATTTGCTTCCGGCAATTTTAAATGCATATTAGGTTTTGGTAGCTTGAATATTCATCTAAATGCCTTCAGATTCAAAGGAATCCTTTTCGCTAGTAGCACACTCGTTCTTGTTCTCGAATCCAAATTTTGTGCGCACAAATGAACAATTTCACTAAAATCAAAAAATGTTGGCACACATGCAACATTTGCCAATTGGCTAGTCCAAATCTTGTTGTTGTTCTTCTCTTACATCAGCAAGTTCAGATAACGCTCATATGCAGTTGACCTATGAAATTTCTCATCGATACAAGCATGTAAGTTAATCGTATCAGTGCAAATAGTTTATCTACTTTCTCTATTAGCCATATTTGTTTTGTACCTTAAAACAATTTCTCAATCAATAACGCTCTCAATGTCGGTTAACTGCACAATTTTTCGATTATATATATAATTACCAGTTATTACTACTGCAAGTGCAAAATCATATGCTACTATTGCAAGTGTGAAATATGTTATACAGGACATTTTTAAATAAATAACAATTGAAGCTAAAGTTTACCGAAACTAGTGCAAATAAATCTCGAAATTTCAAAACCATCTTGTCCATTTATTATGCATCTTGCTTCAACGTTAGTATGAATTCTTTGTGATAATGACAATTAGCTTATAGGTTTTCAATAATAACTCTCACTACAAAATACATGCTCATTTATCCCTACTACGAAGTGATTTTATCGCTTGGTTGGTCCCCACTACTATGTTGTTGTCAACTTTGATTTATGAATAACCTGACACACGGATTTGAAAAAGTTCATAGACACATACAGCTTTGGCTAATCATTGCAAATTTCTCTGCTCTCTTACTTGTTAACCATATCTCGTTTTTTTCACAAACACATAATATGTTCCCTAAATAAAGCTTAGTTCAATTTAAAATTAATCGCATTTAAAAAGAGTTCACGAATGTACAGAAAAAGTGTCACATGAGATGGAAATATGCAAAGAAAATGTGCAAAGTGGAAAGTATGTACACATGAAGGAACATGCAAAAAATACAGCAACACTTCTACACATTCGCACATTCCGCACAACACTTGTGCATCTATCATATCTTCTGCACTTGTGGAACCAGAAATTAACTTAAGTTATGATAATACAATTAACAAATGTGAGTTATCAAACATCGAAAAATGTAAAAGGGAAAAAAAACATATACTTAAAGATTTAAGAATACTCACACCTTGAAAGTATATATGATTCCTACAATCTACGGTTCTTATCACCTTGTAAAAGTTAAATTAATTACTTATCCATTTTGGATTCTGCATGAGAACGAACAAACAAATGTATTGTTTCATCTTATACGAAATAGCTAAGATTTACAAAAATATGTTGTATTGCATTTATAATTGCTAGTGAATTGTATTGCTTCAAAACAAAATGCATAGCTTATGCAAGATTAGAATCACACAAGTGTAGCCAAGCATGAATTGCATCATGATCACTCAAGTATGAATGTGAAATATGAACATGACATTGTTGAATAGGAAAATTTGTCCAAATGTGATCAATAATTGTTTTGTTCCCATAAATAAAATTTATCCTTACTTCTTGTAATCGTTTGCACCATGTGTACTTTAATAATTGTTTACTTCATTTTCTATTTAAATTGATGTCAATATTGAAATCTCCAATATGTATAAAACTGTAATCACCGGGAGTGAATTGTGCCCTTGTAATGATTGTTGAAATAGATACAAGTGGTGCAACATATACATTTATTATGCATATTCGAAATTGAAAGTATATGTCTGAAAAAACAAGTTCAATTATGTTATTGTAATTTTTTTCAATGACACTATTTCGATGTTTTCTTGTATGCAAGTAAGTACTCCATGAAGACAATTTGATATGTTGAAATTGAATTTGTGAAATTCAGTTTTTTATGGCGGAAAATTTAGATGTGTTTCTTGAATACAAAGAATCATAGCATTCATTAGATCTTCATCGCATACAATGTCATTCACATGAGTGTGTAGACTTCATCTATTCAAACTTGCAATCGTTAAAGTATTTGCACTTGTTATCGGCTTCTCTATGTATCATGATTTCCATGACGCTTCAGTTCTTAAGTGTTTCGTTTCTTCCAATATTTTTTTATTCACATAAAAGTTCTTTTATGTTATCTTATGAAGAATATACAATGATTCCATGGTTCTATCACATGACAATGTTGCGTAAACTAGTCAATGTATCGATATAGCACTCAGATCGAATGGAACTCCATTCAACATTAAACCCTGTGATTGATGAATTGTTCTAGCACAAGCTAATTGTATCGGAAATGTTAAGAAATCTAGGGCAACAATATTAGATGATTTCTCTTCTTGTAGTAACTGCTTGTGAAGGATTTTTACTTTTCTTGATTATATTTTTCTTTAGCTTGATTATTATTGAGTTCTTGTCATCAAATAATTACCAAAACATAATGAACAATGAGACAATGGACACAAGATATAGGTTCTCAGCCAAGGCCAAAACCTCTCCAATCTTGAGAGGAAAACCCATTGAATTCTTCTTCTTGTAGAATCTTCAATTGATGAATTCCAAAACCAAGACCCTTGATCTAAGAACCTCTCCAAGTCCAAGTCACAAGGCTTCTTTGAACAACTCTTTTTCTTCTGCAAATCAACGTTACTCAAACTAAATTTTTCACCTATGTTATCAGTTTCTCTGGAATTTTGGCTTCTTTTTACAAACCAGAAGTTTTCGGCCTACCTGCAACTATCAAGATGTCACACGTGTGATATTGATTTGGGCATATTTGTGTGTCTCTTCTCCTTCGCTATGTTTGCATACTTCTCTTTGTGACTTCGGGCCGTAATGATGTCATTTTCTTAACCTTTATCTCGTATCCTTAGAAGTATGATGTAAACCTACTACAGAAATCCTAGGTGCAGTCACATGCGAGTAGACGGACCCAAAAACAGTGCTAAAAACCTTTGATCTTCTTCTCCTTCTTTTCGTTGGATGAGGGGATTCCTTCCTTCCTTTAGTCTCTCTTATTTCTTCCTTTTAGATTCTTGATTGATGCCTTGTCAAGTGAGGTCGAGTCCTCCCTTATATGGTAATCCTGTCCATCTATTTGAGCCAACTTGTCATCATGTGTAGGCCGACATTTCATTGTAGATAGGTGTATATATCCTTTTGAAGGTCGACTTGATGTGCACTTGTGATGAGGTCTTTGGAGGGTCTTTTTTACTCTTACAATGACTCAAATAAATTTTCTTACAATATGTAACATGCCCAAGAAGGGTCCTTCATACATGACAATGATCCCTATACTTGTAGACTCAATGACAAGCCCAAGAAGCTCTCAGTGGGAGCTTAACCTACAAATAAATTCTCTTGAGCATGAAACCCATGCCTTAAGATCAACAATAATAAATTTATTTTTCTCATTACATTAAATACATAAAATCATGATTATATATGTCATTATGAAGACTGAACCTAGTTACATATTTCAACACTCCCTCTTAACTAGGGAGGTATTCATAATCCATACAAGGTACTTGGACATTCTCAATCTGAAGAATTTTCATAAGAAGAGTTGGATTGGTAACCCATATGTATAGCATCATATCATCCAGCATTGTCACATAACAAGGCCTTGACTAACAGCGCTATCTCTCCACAAGATTAGAGCACAATGTGGGCAAGACTAATGATCTATAGACACCTTCATCATTATCTCTCCAGGAGCATACTCCACCCGGGTGTTCACAGGGTATGTCCTTCCAAGATATTCTTATCTTGGATTCCCAGTCCTCAAAGAATATCTGTCCTCTATGACTATTGTTATCTTGGATGTCCTACCACATCCTCAAAGAGTATCAAATGCCAAATGCTTACCCAGTCCTCAATTCTTTTCTTCCCAAGTGAAGACAAGAATAATATGTCTATCTTTCCCTCTCATTTAGGGAGGATATACTCATTATAATTAAGGAATGTATCCATTCCTATAAAATTAATGTACACAAGCTCCCTCTTAGTTAGGGACTTGTTTCCAAGTTTCTTCTTAATTAGAAACTTGCTTCCAAGCTCCCTCTTAATTAGGGACCTGTTTCCAACAGTAGCTCTTTCTTCATTGATGGAGATCATGGGACCTTCAGCTACTTGTAGTTCTCCTCTATTCGACGTCATGAATTTCATTTTGAACTTTATGGAGCCTTCATCTTTGAGACTTCTCTGTAGGGCATTGGTAATCCATCACTTTCCTTCTCAAATCAGAGTATTCATGTCTTTCTTCCTTTTATCAGAGATTGAACCATTAGACCATATCTGGATTTTCCTCATACAACTACATTTTCTACATCATGTATCCTTCAAGGTTTTCCATCCCACCACATGAGTACAGTTATGGATGACATCCATACCTTTCTTTCGGTAGCCTTGTATTAGCCCATCCAGGTATTTTTCAAAAATTAGAATTGAACATCAAATCAAAAGTTACCTTTTGTGATGGCCCTTTATCATGACATTTGCTTGTTGCAACATCAACATCCTGCATTCATGTTGACATATCTCCAATATATTCTTTTGTCAAGGGTCTTCTCTCTTTTCATACTTTTCCAAGGTCTTCATATCTTTCCCATGTGGATATCATAGTCAATTATTCTAGTCATAGGATGTTGATTGCCTTCTCCATAGTTGCATTTTTCATGATATCTTCCTTTCTCTTTATTCACATATTACTTCCAAGTAACTCTCAATCATAGTTCCATTCATTTTGTCAACCACCTCATATTCCATATGAGGAGATATTATGTTGATTTTATCCAGTTAATATGTGACCCATGCCTTTATGCATCCTTTTAATGAAAGAGATCTCTTTCCCTTGATCATGCTCATGAGTTAGAGCAGCATCATTACTATTTGCAACTATATAATGACATGACTTGGCTTATTTATCATATGCATACATACCTCTTTTATTCCTTGGTCATCTAGACTTCCTTCAGTAGCTTCCTAATCCCATCCTATGTGGAATTCTAAGCTAGCCATCTTTCAATAGATGAACCTTCTAATGAAGATTCCAACAGAGGATCATGATTGTCCTCATCTTGCAGATGATCCTTCCTAATGACGTATGATTATTTTTATACTAGATGACTTACTTCTACCCATAATTTCTACTTATGCTTCTATTGAGGTTACTAAGATGTACTTCCTTCTAATGATGATTGTCATAGAATCCTACTTCAACTATCTTTTAAGATTCTTATGATGATTTCTTGAGCTCTTGCTTTGGTTGTATGCTCCTATGATGCCATCTCCTAAAATGATGCATCCCATCATGCTTCTAATGATTCCTACCATGATAGCCATAATTTACAAGAAATGGAAAAGAACTAGGTGGAGAAGACTTATCTCAATCATAGTATAGATATTTTACTTCTTCCTTTTCGGATTTCTTCTTTTCAGCTTCTTCCACTTCTTTAGTGATATGAACTTCTTACCTTCCTCTTTTGTTGTTGTACTTCTTGAGCTTAGGACAATCTCTCTTGCAGTGCCCATATTCTTGACATCGATAGCATTGAACCTTTGTCATATTATTCTTCCTTTTCTGAGGAGCAAATTTCCCAAACTTTCCTTTTCTCTTCGCCATGGCAGCATATGCTTGAGTTTTCTCATTTGATCCTACAACAGTGTTTGCCTTCAAGCCGGTGTCCTCTATTTTGCATAGTTACCATAGATCATTGAATGGGGTAGCTTCCTTCTTCCCATAAATGCTTTATGTAAAGTTACCACATTCCTTTGGTTGTGCATTGAGTACTATAGTTATCATTTCCTTGTTAGACATTATCTCTCCCAACTCTTGTAGTTGGTCCCTTATTTCATATATCCTCATACAATATGAGGCTATTCCTTCTTCTTTTGATATTTTCATCTTGTAGAGTTCTTGCCTTAACGAGATCACTTCTCCTGCAATGCTTACGGAGAACAATTCTACAAGTTTGTCATATATTTCTTTTGATGTTTCTAATTTTGACACATAGGGAATGAGGGGATCCTTAATGGATTCTATGAGAATCCTTTGAGCCCTTACTTCCTCTTTCATGAATTTTGCATGTGCTTGAGCTTCTTCCTTTGGAGGTTTAGTTATTGAGCCCTTAACATGTTCCATAACTAAATTTTCTATGAGGTTCAGGTTTGTCTTTTTCTTCCATGCAAGAAAGTTTGAAGCCCCAACCAACTTGTTGCTTTCCTTACAAAAAGTAATTTTGCTAGATTCAGATGTAGACATAAATGTACTTACTTGAGAATATACTTCTCATCAACCTGCTTTCTTATTTATTTTGATGATGATATTAGTAATGGAGGACTTCTTGATTTTAGACCTCTGTGGCTTATTTCTTCTGACTTAGTTACCGGAGAATCCACAGTAAGAACCATTTTTTGCCAACGTTTCAAATCCCAATCGGGATCCATCATCAGGACCAAATGAATGCTTGATAGAAGAAGCGTTGATTTGAGAGATAAATAGTAAAGAGGAGGGAAAATTAAGATGAAGGTCGGCTGTCACTTTTTTCTTTGATAAGAGGTCGGCCAATTTCATTTATTTATTTTATTTAATTAATTAATTTA